>PVIH01019765.1:14060-34506 GCA_004025045.1 Sigmodon hispidus
AAATGAAAATGGAAAAACTGCCAATACCTGATTTCTGTCCCCTATTTTTCCACTCCCAATCATATACTTAGGTACCTTTTGACCCCATGGAAAAAATATCTAACATTCAGAACTACTGATAACAGGAAGAGGAAAAAAAAATTTTGAGAATGAAATGTTTCCCCCATAGTGGACTCTTAAGCACGTTCTCCACGTATGCGGCGTGCTAGCTGGATATCTTTTGGCATAATTGTTACACGTTTGGCATGGATAGCACACAGGTTGGTATCTTCAAAAAGGCCAACCAGATAGGCCTCCCTTGCCTCCTGCAAAGCACCAATAGCTGCACTCTGGAAGCGCAGATCTGTTTTGAAGTCCTGAGCAATTTCTCGAACCAGACACTGGAAGGGGAGCTTGTGAATCAGAAGTTCAGTGGATTTTTGATAGCGTCTGATTTCACGGAGTGCCACAGTACCAGGCCTGTAACGATGAGGTTTCTTCACCCCTCCAGTAGAGGGCGCACTCTTGCGAGCGGCTTTTGTAGCCAGTTGTTTTACCACCGGTGGAGCCATGGTATGAGCACCTCCTTACTTATCCCCCTTCTCCTTGGGCTGGAGCTCGGCAAGCGAGAGGTGGCGCTGGTGTCGCGGCGATGGCTGCCTTATTTAGCTTTCTTTTCTTTTTTTTTTTTTTTTTTTTTAAACTTTATTTATTTATTTGCCTTGGTGTTTGCCTGGAACTGGAACTACAGACAGTTGTTAGCTGCCATGTGGGTGCTGGGAATCGAACCCGGGTCTTCTAGAAGAGCAGACAGTGCTCTTAACCGCTGAGCCATCTCTCCAGCCCCCTTATTTAGCTTTCTATTAGTGTGTTTAATGCAATTCTGATTGAGATGCAGTCCTGACAAGACCTATACACAATTCACCACAACCTCATAAATGTAGATGGAATGATAGGCCCACTGTTTTAATTTAAATAAGCATAGAAAACCATAGCCTCTCATTCACTACAGAACAGACACAAAAGTCTAATCAAATCACTGCTGAATCTCTGCCTGTGACACTAAGACAGCATGGCCTTTAGGTGTGTGTATTTTGTTGGGTATGCTGGTTGTAAATTTTGTCAACATGATATAAACTAGAGATATCTGAAAAGAGGAAATTCCAATTAAGAAAATATCTCAATCATAGTGGCTTGTAGGCAAGTATGGAGCTGTTTTTGATTAATTTTCAATATAGGAAGGCCCAGCCCATTGTGGGCAGTTCCACTCTGGGGTAGGGGTTCTTGGGTTGTATAAGAAAAAAAGTTAGATCAGCCTCTGGGAGCAAGTTAATAAGAAAAATCCTTCTAAGGGCATTTCTTCAGTTTCTGTTTAGGTTACTGCCTTGAATTCCTTTTTGTCTTAAAATTTCTAAATGATGTGTAATCCACTATGTGAAATAAACACTTCCCTCCCAGAGTTGCTTTGAGAGGTCATGGTGTTTTATCATAGTAATGAAAAGCAAATGAAAACACTGAGATGCAACTATATTAAAATGAACTTCTTATAACTGGTTTCACCTTATGGGACTATTTATTTGTCACTATTAAAGCCTAAACTTTTAAGAATTTATTTTTATCTTTTATAATTTTATATATTACAAAAATATATTATACAACAAATTCCATATATTCAGTATATAATATATAATACAATATAATATATAACACATTATATGTCATATCTCTTATACTATATATTCTGGCCACACTCATCATTCCAGTACCTATCTTCCTCCTTTCATTGTCACCAAAGCCCCTTCCCACTTTTTATGTCTTTTTGTTTAAATTTTTATATAATGGCCAAATGCTTTAAATAGGATCACTAGTGTAGACATTAGTATATAGCTTATTCACAGGAGAATTGGTAATAACAGTAACTGTGTTATTGATGTCAGTGACTTGTCCTTCAACAGTTCTTGATTTTCTTTAACTCTCCAGGGTTGAATGACGGAGATCCTCCATCATCTATGACTGAATGTTTACTGAGTCTCTTGCAAGCAACAGGTAGGCAAGTACAAGTGCTGCAGGTCTGTCTGTGCTATCACAATGCCATTCCTATGGGACAGCATTTCAAAGTCCTTTTCCATATTATATGACTCTTGCTTTATGCTTTCTCTTCCAAAGTATTTCTTTCGTCTCGCAAGACGTGATAGAGTTGTTCTGTTTAAGACTAAAAACTAAACAGTTGATTGTCCCCAGTACTTTGATCAGGTATGTCTCTTTGCATTGATCACCATCCATGCAAAGAGAAGCCTCTTTGATTAAAGATAAAGATGACATTACTTAATTAGAACAAAAATAAAAATTCTAGAAGAAAGTGGGCAACATGTCTGTCTAGCAAATCATATGTCATATGTTCACTCATATTGCTATTGTCATTTCTAGCCATGAGGTTTCACCAGGTCCATAATCCCAGGAATGAATTTCTTCCTATCAAGAGGGCCTTAGATCCAACTGAAATTTAGTTGGGTTATTTGAATAATATCTGTGCTAATAAATACATTCTTGGTTTGCAAGTTGGTATTGTAGCATGTAAATACTACAGCTAGGAAATGCTCTTGTTGTCTTTTCTCTGCAAGCTACTTACATGGTACCGTCTAACATTATAAAAGCTTGTTTTTGAGAAATGCTTCCACTTTCATTCCAGAATGATTTCTTTGAATTATTCAACAAGGCCTTTGGTATTTGGTAACATCATCCATATTGTAACAATATTCCAATATCTGTTTGTAACTGAGAGTAATGATTATAGCCTATATAGATTGGAGGCATCTAGGGCCATCATGCTAAAAACTTATAGTGAGATGTATCAAATTTGACATAGCATTTTGTTTAAATACTTGTAGCAGCTGGTAGAGACATTATGAAAATAGAGAAAAAGAATGCTATAGAACACTGGGACTAAGCAGGGCTTGACTCATGGGGATAGGGTTATGGAGAGCATTAAAAGTATCTACAAGGAGCCCCAGTACTTTATGGACGGCAGCTCATTAAAATCTTGTCTGTCTTGATCTTGTACGAGTCTTAGGAATATAGCCCAGCCTATGTGAGTTCATGTGTGCAACTTCATTTTAATTTCCTGAAAATGCATTTTTAGCCTATGTCTACTCTATGAGTTTTTGGCAATCTTTCTGTCTCTCTTCCACAATGAACCCTGCATCTTTGAAGGATGGGTTTGATATAGATATCTTGTTCCTTTTGTATCTCTGCAATAATTGTCATCAAGCTCAAAAAGAATCTGCCCTGATGAAGGTTGCCTGAGGCACAAATCTATGACCATAAAGATGGAAACTTAAAGGAATAGTTAATTCCTATGTCCATTTGAAAGAATAATAGAAAGGAGTCTCTTCTAAAGTCTATGACCTAGATATCCATGGGTTTTGGCCGAATTAATAGTATAAGGCATGTTTTTCAGCTCACAGAGTAATCTTTAAATATAATATAAAAATAATTTGTTAGTCCTATAATACTAATATTAATATAATATTATTAATACCAATTAATATTGGTATTTCATAATAATCATTATTGTATTCACACCTAGGTAATATCGCTGCTAACTTTTTTTTCAATTCAAACTTTAGGGTTTCTTCCAGCATTTTTCTTTTATAACTAAATGTCATAAAAAGGATAAAAAACAATCGGAGATACCATCTTGTCTTTCCTGACACTTTGTCAGAACAGATTATTGAGTATCTCTTTAAAGCCATACTCTACACATCTCAGTTTATTTAAATTATATTCTCTTGAATGAAGCAGACCTGTTGATGGAGCTTATCAGCTATGCCTATTTATACCTGAACACTGTGATTTATAGTGAAACAAACACTCAGTAGATACAGCAAGTGATCACTAGTAAATATAAAATTAATGAGTCCCAAATATGGTCTTTTGATTTTTACTAAGGAATACATTTTGTTTTGTGGTCAATATAATAGAAGTTGAGCATTTTATGCCCAGAATAGCCTCAGTACCTCAGACAAATCTATTAAATGCGAGCTAGTATCTCTACTATTGAGAAGCACTAGAAATTTCAGGCCCCTCAGGCTTGAAGTCCAGACATGCAGTCCCTCAGCCACTTACCCCCAAATAATCACACAAAGTCTTATATTAATTATTAACTGTTAGGTCTATGACTCAAGCTTATGACTTGCTAGCTCTTACAATTTAATCCATTTCTATTAATCTATGTTTTGCCACCTGGCTGGTGGCTTATCTGTATTTTTACATCTTGCCTTTTCTGGGTGGCAGCTTGCAGCATCACCGTTTATTATCAGAAATGTCTTTTAATCTGCAACTCTTAATTTCTGTTTTAAATGAGTTTCATAAATATGATACCTTAAACAGAAATAAATATACATACAGTATAACAAAATTAACCATAAATTGGTATCAATAAACTAAGATCCATATCAATTTAAAGTTTTTAAAACAAATAGTTGCCTTTTGAAAAGTAGATTTAATAATCTACGCTTTTATCCTATATCCCCCTTTATTCTTTAGAAAGATATTGACTATGACTAATAACCAAACCCTCTAAATAAAGATAAATATCCATAATCTATTTGGGGGAGAAGATAGGGGTGGAGTTCTGTAGGCTACTTCCTGCTGATTGGGTGCACTAGTAATCTCTGAGGGAACGTGAGATTGAATCATTTTACTCAGCAGCTTTGAAGCTGATGTGGATATTGGATCATCTGGTCTATCTGTTCCCATCAGAAATTTTTCAGGGGATTTTCCTTGATCAAACCATATTAGCCTGGAAGCAAGTCACAGGTTCTTACCTTGGTGGAAACAAAAGCAGAACCTCTTTTTCAAAGCAACATAGCCTTAGACACAAATTTTAAAGTCAAAGTATCTTTAAAATATATGTGTTGGTTTAATTTAGCTGTCTTTACAACCAAGTGTCTTCCTGCAGTTAGCTCATTAACAGTTAAAAAATTAAAGAAAAAACACAATAAGATGGACTTTATATGTATTTCCATTTTTTGTGGTGCTTATTATGTTTTTATAACTCTATTTTTAAGGACTCCTACACTTTTTCTTTTCTCTCCTAATCCTACTTTTGTTGTTGTTCTTTTGTTTTATTTTTATACATGCTGTTGCCCAGTTAGTGGATTTCTTCATTAGGATCTGTTTTGTTTCACAACTTTAATCATTTCTAAACAAGTGCTTTTAAATTGCTAAACTGTGTGACTAGGACCCTTTGCTGCTGGCTCTGCCCTACTTGACTTCAACATGGTGGAGGTATCAGTTGAGTCACACTTATCTTTGCAATTGTAGGAAGCCGTATTAAGGAACCTGAAATTGTGTTTTTAAGCCCACAACAGGGCTCCCAAACATGAGAGTAGTAGCTGGAAGAAGTCTCTTTGTACCTTGGCCCACGAGAGTGACTTGGGAAACCAACTCTGCTGCTTAGCTCATGGTGGCTAAGGGCTAGCAATATCTCACAGACAGCTGCTGGGAGACATGTCTGTGTGCTGATGTTGGTCGGATTCTGTGAGAATAGAAAGCCAGTGTGGCTCAATTTTTTGTGTAGTCAGAATCTTTTTAAGGCTTTCTTGGGTCTTTCTGGATCAACAAATGACAGTAGATAACATTTATAGCTAGATATTTCTGCCCTGTCCTGCCTGAGGTCCAGACATGAAGTCTCATAGCCACTGAGACCCAAATAATCACACAAAGGCTTTTATTAATTACAAACTGGGCTTTGGCTCATGCGTATTACTCGCTAGCTCTTATAACTTAACTTACCCCAATTTTATTAATCTATGTTTTGTCACGTGGCTGATGGCTTACCTGTACTTTCATATCTAGCCTTCTCCTCTAGGCAGCTTTCAGCATCTCTGTCTAACTCTGCCCTTCTTCCCCTTTATCTTAGGTCAGATTTCCTACCTGCCTCTAAAATGCATTGCCATGAGCCAGAACAGTCTCTTAATTAACCAATGGTATTTATAGAATACAATAAGATATCTCACATGACTGTTGAAACCAGCTGATACAACTTTCATTTGTGAGTCTTTGCTAAATTTTCCACTATTTCTTATATTAAATATAGCTGATATTTGCATACCATTCTAATCTTTCTTTAAAAATGAGTCAGCCATTTTCTTTTTGGCTTTCTTTCTATCATTATTTGTAATGTACATGGCAATATAACAGCAATACTGCTGCTTATGGAGCCTAAAAGAGTGTATGCCAAATAATAAAATATAGATATTTTATTTTATAAAAAATTCACAGTTTTGGAAAACCTTCAATCAATTTGTAGAATAACTCAAAAAGAAAATGCTTCATATTTGAATTTTATCAAGCAGAAAATGTAATTAAAATATATTGGGTACAATAGAAATATGTATAAGGTAATAATAAAAGGACAGTGGAGATTGTGTGAGAGGACGAGAGAAGGGGCCACTTTAAATTATAAATAAAACATTATCTACAAAGAGGAGAGATGCATATTTAAATAACCTATGTAATAACTTCATGATCAAGGAGGTATGGTCCCAGCAGTGTTTAGAAAACCAAGTTGTCATCAAAGTGTGAACAACTGTGAAAGGCACCCTGTGCACATCTGTCAAAGAGATGATCATTGTCCAGGTCAATGCTAAACCTTTTCATGGTATTCAATATAGGGATATAAAAAGATGATAATTTTGATAGGATATACTATGCCATGTGATATACTTAGAAAATATTTCACTGTTTTTCCTAACTATGAACTTCCTCCTGCCACCACACATACACTTTCCTAAGGATGAGATTATCTAATCAGTTCTTCATGTCTTGATGGGCTCTGTTCTCTGATTTTCTGTATTCCTGCTTAAGATGCTCAAGAAACAGTTTACATATGATATGACTAATCTCTTAAGTGTGATATGGGTGAACTTCTTTTAGGAGTGTTTATTGCTGCCCCTTTGACCATTTCCTATGATGCATCCAAAGAATAAGGCAAGGATATGAAAGTAATATCCTAGAATGTGAGATTTTTTAATATATCTTCCTATGATTTTTTTTTTACTACTTTTTCCTGTTTTTCAATTAAAACCTAAATCCTGGTGTTTTGTAAATCTGACTGTGCTGAATACTAGGTTCCTATGGGATGTCACAGTTCTCTCCTAATAGAACTGAAGTACATTCTTAGGCTATTAAACTCTGTGGGGTGAATACCACATGGTACTTTAGAGGGGAGAGTTCCATCAAAGTAGACCTGCAAATTGAATTAAAACAAAGTAATTTATCCAACACATTTGGTGTTTAGATATTAACATTGTAATACTCTACATTTCAATATAAAGAATACATTACATGGAGGCTACAGGGACAGTGGCTAAGAGCTCTTGTAAGGGATTTGAGTTCTGTTACCAGCACTTATGTCAGGTCTATCTCCTGGAAACACGAGGGCCTCTTCTGGCCTTTCAGAATCTGCACTCACATGTCTTTATACACTGCCACATAGTACAATACTATCTATTTAAAAAAGTAATATAGTTCACAATAACATGATAGATTCAGCTGAATTTAATGCAATCAAATTAATTTTCAGATTAGCACATCAATTTGTGAATTTAAAGATTAGTTTGTCTAGGTTGCAAGATATCTGATCACTCCATGTTACATATGTGGTCCCATTTTGCTTATTTTATTCTAAAGTGATTATCCTTATGGCCAGCCAATGTTTAACAGGAATTTATAACAACAAAGGTCTAAATAAGGTACTAACATAATGACACACCATGCAGCAAGGTTAACAATAAAACATTTGCCCAAAGGAAACATTCTCTGTACTATTATCATTTATAGAGAAAAAAAAATGGCTACCCATGAGTCTAGTTTTAATCAGTCTTTTGGATTCTGTGTTGGTTTACAGCAGTTAATATTCTTGAAAGAACATTTATTTATTCTTCTTCCACTTGATGTTCTCTGCTTTTAGCACCATTTGTGGTGATGGGAAATAAGATCCAACTCACCTACCCCACAGCCTTATGTGTGTTCAAACCTAGCAAGGCTCACTGCCTTTCTTGAGCTGGCATCTGTTCCAATTAGTTTACATTTAATTACAATACTCCTTGATAAATTCTTCTACTTGCTACTTACCCCCCTTTTAATATTCTTGAGAGAAAAGATGGTTAATAAAGCAAAGTGGTCAAGGGTTATAAGTTATAAGAATAAGATCTGGATTTAGGCTATTCAACTTCACAGACACACATTAAAGCATATGTGTAAGTCTGACAAATTTTTCACAGCATGTTTTAGTCAGGACAAGAGGCTTCGGGCTTCTCTCACTCTCTCTCCTCTCTCTCTTTTTCTCTCACTCTCTGTATGTGTCTGTGTGTGTGTGTGTGTGTGTGTGCTTGTGTGTGTGTGTGTGTGTGTGTGTGTATGTATTCAGGTGCAAATGAACATGTGCCCATATGTATAGGTGCATGTAAAGATGAGAGGTCAACTTCTGGTATTCTTAGGTTTAATTCACTTGTTACAGGCCTGGAAATCACTGACTATGTTAGGTTGGACAGTGAGTGCTAGAGATCTATCTACATTTGTTTCTATTACATTGGGATTACAAGTGTGGAACCCCATCCAGCTGGATCTGTTTTCCTTCTTGTTGTACGTGTTCTTTATTTTGTTTTTATTTTTCAATTATTTCTTTTAGTTTAGAAATTAATATTTAATTACATAATCCTCCATTCCTCTTCATCCATTTAAATCCATCTATATACTTCTCCTTGCTTTCTTTAAAAATTCATGGCCAATTTTTGAATAATCATTGTTATATGTGTATATATGGATGTACATTTTTATTTAGCCCTAAATGCAATTTGCTCTGCCTATAGAACATTACCTATATGTACACTTTCAGGGATGATTCTTTGGAATCAGATAACCAATTGTTGTTCTCTTCTCTCAGAGATGATTTTTTCCAACCTTAGAATTCATTAGTTGCCTCTAGTGTTTTGGGTAGGGTTGAGGTCTTGTCTTTCCCCATCCATTTTAGCATGCCTATTATTTGCCATCACATGAGCTTGTTCAGCTCCTATTTATGCAGTCCTCTGGTGTGTCTTTATAGGTTTACCTTCTTTACTTAACCATCCTAGTCCTTTATTACATTCTAAAAATTTATCCTTATAACCACAGATAGCTGTAATTGTCACATGTCGTCATGAAAGCTTCTCTTTGCAACAAATGGAGAAGATCACAGAAATCACAACCTATAAAATGTAGAGATGTGGAGTCCATTCCAGTGGTTACATTTACAGAATAACTCCCACAACCAAGGCTCAGGGAACATTGAGAAAAGAGGGGAAAATATTATAAGAGTTAGAAGACAATGGAGTTTTCTGTGAGACAGTGAAGAATGTCAGAAGAAGCATCTATTTCTTGTATTGTTTCTTGACATCAAAAGCAAGCCCTCGTGCTCAAGAGCCACACGCTTAATGAAGCCAGCCATTGTCCTATCTCTCAGTTTTCAATTTCCTTCTTCTCTCCTCCCGTACTTTTTATTGTTTGTCTGTTTCCTTGTTGTAGTGATTAACTCTGTAGCCTTGTATTGCCTAGAATCCATTTTTTAAAGAGAGATTAGCCTTGAATTCCTGACTGTCATCTTGCATTAGCCCCAAATGGCTAGCAGTTTCTATTTTCCAGACACATACTTTATTACTAAAGTCATAGGATGAGTCAGTAATTTTATTATTGTAACAATATATCTCTCCTGTCATTCAGAATGCAGGAGATAATCCCATAAACATAAATACATGCATTAGGAATTTAACTCCAAAAAATAATTTGGACAATAATAAAGCCATGACATTGTTCTCTGAATTTCTATGACCCTCCCAGACCTTTATTCTATCATTGCTTCTCAAGAATAGAGAAGCAGGCTAGATAGCAAGCAGTCGGAGTTTATGATTTTTCTAAAGGACATACACGTTCTCAACTCTGTTCTGCAGAGACAAGCAAATCCCTTCACCTTGCCCATGCTGCCTGCTCATCTGTGAAGCAGAAATAATCTTAGTGACCCAAACTTCTAGGGTTCAGATATGAATTAGTTAGCTAATATTTGCAGATTGTTCAGGAAATGTTAAAGACAAAGAGTTTTTAAGACTGCAGCATAGCGTAATAAAAGGACATAAAAACCAAGATGCAGAACAGACCATTCTTTGGAGTCCTTGCATAAAATGCAGGAGATGAAGAGATTTAGAAACCCACTAGAGTGAGAACAGTGTAGAATAAGGGGGAGCTAAGGCTGCGTCATCATTCCTGGAAAAAAAAGAGGACGCGGAAGCTATGATATCCAAATGAATGAGGAAGGGGGCCTCTGGAAGGAAAATAGTCCACTGAGGCATCAGTCAGCACACAGACTCCCCAAGAAGCTCACATATTCAGCAAACCCCTGCATAAAGAAAATATAGTGCAGACCACCCACCTCCACTAGAGGCGCTGTTCTCAAAGGAGAGATGCTCATTTCTTCTGTCATTTTCTTTCTTTCACTCTGTCTACCAAGTACCGGAGATAGAAAACTGGATTTGAAAGATAAAAGAGGATATTTGTTTCTATATCTTCTGTTTAGTAATTCAGAGAGAAAATGCCATGTGTATTTGAAGTACAGAGTACAAGATAAATCTGGCCCAGTCACCCTTTCAAACTACTCTTCCCAGGAACTATCTTCTCCATGTTCCCACTTTGCAAGTTTTAGTCTCAACCTGCAACAATGTTAGGCCATGTCACCTAAGGAGCAATGAACTACTACTGGACTCCCCAGCACTCCATTTTGCCTTCTGTGTGCACTTGAAATATAATAAATCATGATCTATATTCTACATATAGATAACATAGAAAGCCTGTGGTTTCCAGCACACACTTTAGCAAGTCCCCAGTGGGAGTCATATCCCCTACCTGTCAGTAAGCTTTCCAAGACAGCCAAGTGTGGAGCCTGACATTCATCCTTGATATTCTGCAATAGAATCATGCCCACCTCAGAGTAGTAAGTAGAGGAAAACCGCCTGAGTAATAGTGGTGCCTGACATAAGATCTTAGACTAGTGTACCCATCTGTAATAAGAAGATGGCACTGAAATCCTTGCCCAAAAAAGTGTTGGAGTCACAGAAAGCTAGATAAAACACCAAGACTAAATAAAATCCTATGTGTCAGGAATAAAATGAAGTTTTATTTTCAAATGAAAATCTTTTTTATATTAAGAATAAGAAAGATCTCAAACTGAATTAAAAAAAAAACAATGATTAGTAGATGCCAATGCCAGAATGACAGATGATACTGGGTCTGTCTGGGAAGACATTAAATAAGTCACCATAAAAATGCTTCAGCAAGCAATTACAAGCACACATAAAACCAATGAATGAACAGGAAGCTTTGACTTGGGTGCTAAATGAAAGAATACATAAACCCTGAAAGCCACACTGAGTAAAATCACATGCAGAATCAGAGGGCAGCTCCAGCAATGCTCAGATAGAAGGTAATAAATAGAATCTGTCTCTGAAGACATGCCCTATAAGATTGGTTTAAAGATGCTATCTAAACAGAAAGAAAAGGAGAAAGAATGAGCAAGAACTGGCAAGTGAAAATATCAGTAACATCTGTGGGTTCTAGGAGGTTTCCTTATCACCTGGTTTCTTTTTAACCCCACAGTGGCTTCCTCTATCAAGATAGCCATTTCTTTTTTCTCCCTCTCTGTTGCTCCTTTCAATCAACCATCTCCTTCTCTCATGATTTGCTCCCACCTCCCCTTGCTCACTTCCTGTTATGATCCCAGTTTACTCAGGAGATCTTCTCCAAGCAATAGTAGAAAGGGTGCACAAGCAGGACTTCCCCTATAATCAAAAGAATGACCACTCTAATTGTAATTATAGAAACTTCATCCAGCAATGGATAGAGATGGAAGCAGAGATCCATAGCTAAGCACCAGGTCTAATTCCTGGTTCAGCTGGAGAGAGAGAGAGAGAGAGAGAGAGAGAGAGAGAGAGAGAGAGAGAAGAGACTATATGAACAAAGAAATCAGAATCATGAGGAGAAGACCCACAGAGATGGCTGACTAGAGGTATTGGGAGCTCACTGACTCAGAACCAATCTCTAAGGAAACTTCACAGAGAGGAACTAAACCTTCCAAAGGTAGACAACTGTCAAATGGTGTGGGTAGTATGTGGAGCCACTTATAGTAGGTTCAGACTATGTTCCTGGTGCATGAACTGACTTCTCAAAGCCCATTCTCTACAGAGGAACACCTAATGAATTAACCCACCTGGGACTCCTTGCCCTCCTTGGGAAATGGATGGGGGAATGTGGTGGGAGGAGAGTGAGGGTCAGGGAAGACTGGTAGAGAATGGGAGGAGGGAAGGGAGGGAGAGCAGAGGTAGATATGGAAAAAACTTTAAAAATAAATAAGTAAAAATTAAGACTTTGAAAAGAAAAAAATGTCAGTAACTGCATCGGGCTTCTTTCTCTTAACTATTCTGACTGTTTGATAGGTGAAACAGCAATCAAACCATCATGGAAGAGCCATGCTATAGGTAAAGAAAGTGTAAGAAATTATGCTGTTCCAAGATAGTGAAGGGGATGTAAGTTGTGAGGGTTTCCACAGTTCACAAGTGTATTAGTAGAATGTGGTAGATTACATACACATACACACACATTTACATAGGTTTGTTATTCATGTATATGTTTGTATATGTAGACACATTTGTAAATAATGATGGCAATCATAGATGAAAATATTTAGCAAACGCTGAATTATAAAATACTTATATAACTGACCAGTTTCAAGATAATAAAAAACCCCAAACAATAATAACAATAAGCAGGAAAACGACATTAACAAAAATTTTGTCAAGTGTAAATGTTCAATACACATCAAAGAAGAAATATTATTTGTATGAATTAAAACACACACACATATGTATATATAAACAAATATATATACATACATATTTAAATACATGTATATATAATATATACATATAAATAAAACGAGTTCTTTTTATTACTGCCAGCCAGCTTCCAAATAATGACATGGAGACTTCTTCTTAATTATGAAAGCCTAGCATATAGCTTAGGCTTTGTTTCTAATTAACTCTTATAACTTCAATTAGCCCATTTATATTAATCTATATTTTACCACAGGCCTTATCTCTCTTCTATTTGCACCTCTTGAGTTTGTTTTTTGTTCCATATTTCCTTATGTCTCCTCATGGTCTAGATTACTGGTCCTTTTTCTTTCTGTCCATGAAAACTCCACTTGTACCTCCTGCCTAGCTATTGTCCACTCAGCTTTTTATTATAACCATCGCAATACATCTTCACACAGTGTACAAATAGCCTACAACATTTCCCTATTTTGTCTAAATAAAAAAAAATGTTTTTAAAGATAACATAGTAAAGCTATATTCAATAAGAATCATTTATTAGGTAAGAATTGCATTCACATTGTCCAGTCCATTGGAATTGGGTATATTCAGAGGAACTACTCTATTACCTATCATTTTTACATTAAAATAGGACATTTAAGTGACAATACAATTACCCAAAATGTGTAGTTTGATAATATTTTTCACATAAGTTTATGTACAAAGAACAGAGTTCATTTTCCCACATTTTATGAAATCAATTAAGATAAATATATACACTATATATATATATTTTAAAAGGAATAACAAAATTTAATTTTAAATTTTTAAAGGATAATTTCAGATACCAAAATTTATAATACACAATTTGACTAAGTCAAGCAATTCCTATTTTCATAATAAGTCAAAATATAAATTTTTAAAATTTATTCATTTTTTTTAAATTTCATGCTGTTTGGCATATGTCTCAGGCACATTACTAGCTAGCTCTTTCTTCTTAATTTAACCCATTACTAGTAATGTGCCTGCCACACTGCCGTGCCCATGGCTCACCTGGGTTCCTTACATGGTTCTATGGAGGCTGGATGGAGACTGACTGACTCTGCCCTCCTTCTACCAGTCTCCAAGCTGAGTTCCAGCCCTGTTCCTATGGTGCTCTACACAAAACAAAACAGCTTTTATTTACAGAATTGCACACAGAGAACATACAGAACAGTCCCACCACACAGGACATTTATACTAAAGACTTCCCCTCTTTCAGTGAAATAAGAATGCTTTGGCTTAAGGTCCACTAATAAGTGAGTACATTCCCTGCTTATCCTTCTGGGTATGTGAGACCTCATTCAGGAGGATATTCTTCATATCCATCTATTTGCCAGCAAATTTATGATATCATTTTTTCTTACTGCTGAGTAGTACTCCATTGTGTAGATGTACCACAGTTTGTTAATCCATTCTTCAGTTGAAGGGCATCTAGGTTGTTTCTAGGTTCTTGCTATCACAAATAACGCTGCTATGAACATACTTGAGCTAATGTTTCAGGGGTGTGAGTGTGTACCTTTGGAGTATATGCCCAACAGTAGCATTGCTGGATCCTTTGGGAAATTGATTTCCAGTTTTCTGAGGAACAACTATACTGCATTCCAGAGTGGCTGAACAAGTTTACACTCCCACCAACAATGGAGTAGTGTTCCTCTTGCTTTGCATCCTCTCCATCATATTTTTAATATTTTTAATCTTAGCCATTCTGACAGGTGGTATCTCAAAAATGATAGTATCTTCAGCAAAGGGTGTTGGCATAACTAGATGGCAGTGTGTAGAAAAAATACAAATAGATTCAAGTCTATAACTATGCACAAAACTCAAATCCAAGTGGATTAAAGACCTCAACATAAACACAGCTACACTGAACTTGATAGAAAAGAAAATGGGAAATACCCCCGAATGCACTGGCACAGGTGACCACTTCTTAAATATAACAGCAGTAGCACAGACATTAAGAACAACAATCAATAAGTGGGACCTCCTGAAACTGAGAAGCTTCTGTAAGGCCAAAGATACCGTCATTAAGACAAAACGGCAACCTACAGAATGAGAAAATATATTCACCAACACTACAAGTGACAGGATTGATCTATAAAATATACAGAGAACTCAAGAAACTAGGGCCCAAAGCCCTAAATGACCCAACTGCATGGGACAGGACTAGGCCCTCTGCATGTGGGAGAAAGTTGTTAGCTTTGTCTGTTTAGGGGGCTCCTGATAGTGAGATCAGGATCTATCCCTGGTGCATGAACTGGCCTTTTAGGAGCCTATTGTCTATGAAAAAACAACTTGCACAGCTTTGATGCAGGGGGATGGGTTGCTATTTCACCTGCATATTGTAGGATTTGTTGATTCCACATGAGAAGGGAGGGAGAGTGGGTCTGGAGTGGGGAAGTTTGGGGGTGCAGGAGGAGTGATGAGAGGGGATTTGTAGTAGGTACGTAAAATAAATTTTAAAAATTCTTTAAAAAAAGATTTTGCTTTTTGGTTAAAAGTAATTTGTTTATAAAATTAATAAGATAAAAAATTAACAAGATAAACAAAAATAGAAGATTAGAAAATTATAAAAATATAGGGCTGGAGAGATGGCTCAGAGGTTAAAAGCACTGACTGTTCTTCTAGAGGTCCTGAGTTCAGTTCCCAGCAACCACCTGGTGAATCACAACCATCTAGATCTGGTGCCCTCTTCTGGCACACAGGCATAGTGGAGGCAGAATGTTGTATACATAATGAATGAAATCTTAAAAAAAAAAAAAAAAAAGAAAGAAAGAAAATTATAAAAATATAAAATAATGTGCATTTTTCTTTCACTTCCGGTAACAGCCCAGCTCGGTGAACTCACTGGCAATGCTAGTGCTGCAGTTTCCCTCATGTATATTGAGGAAGGTGATGCTCATTTGGAAATGTTTTTTGGGTATCAGATAATGAAATACTACAATGTAAAATTCTTCTCACTGGGGAGATAGATGGTGGTTATGAGAGTGGTTATGACTGATGGTAACAATGATGAAGAATCAATGTATAATTTTGCATTTTCTGTTAGAATGAATAGTAGAAGAATTGTGAGTTTAATGAAAAGTTTCCATAGACAAGGAGCTTATGTCATATTAGATTATTTTCCTTCGTCCTTTTGATGTTCACATTTTGTATGCAATGCTAAATTACTTATTTTTTTTCCTAAATCTCTTTGTAAAATTTGCAAATTACCTGAGTTTAAATAAAAACAAACACAACAGCCACAGAACAAAAACAAACAAACTGACCTACCTCTTCTCTGCAGGCTTCTGTGTGTTTGGGGAAACTGGCCTCCTTGCAATGACCCTGGCTCCTCTTCTGTAAACATTCCCTCTTTGTTGCCATGCAATGGCATCTTCTGTGTGTTTACACTTGCTTAGCATTCAAATTAGTATTCAGTCACTCACTCTCACTTGCAGAAGTTCCCAAAATCCTCTATCTCACCAACCACAAACACATATTGCTTCAACTTGAAGAAACTGCATTTAGGAAAAATAAAATAAACCCTGATATTATTTTTTACAAACACGATAGTCTTTGAGGAAGATCTTGATAACCCTTTATAATACATATATAATCATTTTTTATTTGGATGTCTTTTCTTTGGCAATGTAGGTTTAGAGAGCAATCCAGAAATTTGGAAAGCAATGTCACAGAAGTGTGAAAGTCTCTTGTGTCACACATATCTCAGATTCAGAACTGAAGTGGAACAGTGTGTTCTTAAATTATGGTTCCTCACTGCTTAATCTAAGAATTGTCCTTGACATCTAGTGAAGTGAGGATTTCAGAGATAATTCTAGAATCAGTATCCAGAACCATCACCTCTCAAAATTTCTACTTATTCCAGATGCTTTGCAGGTGAAGTTTCTACCTTAGAATGCACACAGAGACACTCATCCATTAAAAGAAAGTTGACAAGTGTAAAAATGAAGGCAGGATTCATTACCAATAAATTGCCAAACTGAGTAGTCTGGATGTACAGTACAGGGTTTTTAGGGATACAGTGCCAGGATTTGCTTGATCAACCTTAGAGAGGTCTTCTGTATTTCCAACAATATGGGTTAATCCTAGCCAACAACAACAACAAAAAAGATGTCTTTAAATGGGTTTCAAAATTATGGTTATGTTAATTTTTTTGAGATGTGTGCTGATGAGTTTCCCAGTGACATGAATAGAAGAGTAGCGATAGATGTCGTTATTCTGAGAACTGATGGTATGATAGACAGCTGCATGAGCAGGCAGCAGAAAGTGATCTGCAGGTAGGGGTATGAGAGTGCTCCTTTTCAACAGTAACTTTCAGAATTGCCAAGTCACACAAACACTTATGGAGGGAATTCTCCTCTGACCCCATCTCAGCATTTCTGGTGAAGAAATTGTGATTCTTTTGGTAGGTCTGTGTATTCTTGTATGCATCCCCACATCTGTACATGTTGCAGTGGGGAAGGGGAGTCATAATCCTGAAACCCAATGTAAATGCTGATGGAATTTTTAAGTCTTTATTTATTTATTTATTTATTTATTTATTTATTTATCTATTTTTAATTATGAATAAAGTCACATTTTCTATCTGTGTATATCTTTTATTCAAGGTCCCTTCCCCCTCCAACCCCCTCCAGTCACTCTCTCTTCTCCACATCTCCCCATCTCCTCCCCAGCAAGGTCCCAGTATTGCTCAGTTCAGCAACCACTCCTGGCCAATCCAGTTTATTCACCCCAACATCAAGTCTAGGTCAGGTGTTCCTCTAGAGGGAGTGGGATCCAAGGTGTCAGTCCAAGGTGTTTCAGATCCCAAGCTGTTCAGTGGTTGTGGTTTGCAGCTTGGGCATGCTTTGCTTTTTGCTTTGTTTGTTTAGAGTCCACTAATGAGTGAGTACATCCCCTGCTTATCTTTCTGGGTTTGAGATACCTTGCTCAGGAGGATATTCTCCAAATCCATCCATTTGCCTGCAGATTTTAGGATATAATTGCTATTTTTATTTGAATGATCTCTATTCTTTTATTATTATGGTAGTGAGAAGCTCCTGAAGGAAATACCATCAATAAAACTTTTAAATTGGATATTACTACCTTTTTGATGTCCCTTGGATGTTTTGGGAACAATGGATGGAAGGACATAAATAAAATTAGCAACAATAAAGAGAGGAGACAACATTAGCAGATCCATTTAGGAGGCAGTGCACTTGTGTTTGTTGACTTGGTACTAAGTCTGCCTTTGTGTGATGGGAAAAAAAATCTACAAAAGCCATATCTTAATAATTTAAAATCCTGTGAGAGACTCCATTGAAACTGAGAAGATTGGATCAAAATAAATTGACACTACTTCTCAAACAATTAATAAGATGCCACTGGATTTTAAGTTGATTCTCAAGCCTAAGGTTATATTAGAGAAAGCATTGACATGGCATGCACCCGAGTGTGTGTGTATTTCTAAAAATCCCGTCATCAATCTCTTCAAGAATTAGTCTTATAACCAGCACAAAAGAGACTTCTAGTGGTCCATAAGTATATATGTTGCTGATACTTGTCAGTTATCAAAAGCATATCATTCCCTTTCTTCTTTGTTTTTATACCTCTTCTAGTCAAATGGCAAGCCTCTTTCAAATACTTTAAAAACTTCCTATGCTGCTGTAAGGTATTGCCAAGGGTTTGTATTCATATTCCATATCTCCAGACTCTTGAAGGAACATGATCCAAAATTTATAAAGCTGTTACTTCACAGTAATGTTCATAGCAATAAAGAATTGTTTTGTGGACATGCTCATTCTTTGCAGATTATTTACTATCTCCCAGGGCAACATTTCTCCCAAAGTCTCCACACTGAATTTAGTGCTATAGCCTGTTGACTCTTCTTGCCATCCTTATTACTACCTCTCCTTTGGTTTCTACCTCTATGGCAAGGTCTTAACACCAGCCCTCATTCCACCCATCTTGGACAGCTACCAACAGCTCCAAATATATCTTAATAACTCTCTCAGCACCTCTCCAGCCTGTGCCTCGAGTGGGTAAGTTTTTTTCCTAAGATGGAAATCTCCCCCTGAAAAATTTACTTTGTTAAAATATCTTAGGGGCTCCTAGTCACCTTTAGAATGCAATATAAACTCTTGGCAACATAAACATAGTTCTAGTTAATAATATCAGGAGCTGCGGCTATTGCTTAGTAGTAGAAACTTCATCTAGTATATGAAAGAGTTTATATTTAATCCTCAGCACTTAAAGTAGCAGTCATAGTAGTAACAATACAAAAACAGGGGAAACAGTATCAATTTTCTGTTTCTTAAATGCATTAACTTTTGTAAGTTAAACATTCTCATTTCTCTTATGCAAACCAAAAAAGAAAATGCTACATAGCTTTCTATGAGCAGTGAGCCTCAAATTGGGAAGGTGGTGTTCAAAACCAATCTCAGTAAGTACAGTCTTTGCTTTAATCTGCAAACATTTGACCTCCTGTTTTAAGAAGTTCACCATCTCCCTTTCAAGCTTCACAGACCTCAGATTAATTCAGATACAGCCAGCTTTATATTTTTCCTATCTTGAACATATTCTACTTTAGCTTTCCCACACCTCAGGTGGTTGCTTGTGAGCCCCAGTTGACAACTTGACATAGCCTAGAGTGATCTGAGAGAAGACATTCCAGTTGAGGTACTGCCCAGATCAAATTGCCTTATGTGCATGTCTCTGGGGAGATTATCTTTATTGGTATTTAATTGATGTAGAAAGGTCCAGCTCACTGTGGACAGCATCATCCCCTGAAGATGTGGTCATAAGAGACATTGCTAAGCATGAGCCTGTGAGTGAGACAGTAGCAGTATTCTTTCATGATTTCTTCTTCAAGTTCCTGCTGTAAGCTGTGTGCTGAATCAAAACTGTTTTCTTACTGGAGTTGTCTCTAATCAAATTGTTCAGTCAAGATTACAAGTCTTAATTTTCACTGAAAAGCTATTTTTTTTACTTATGTCTACCTTATGGGAATGATGTTGCATCCCTGAAAATATCTCATATAAAAGCACAAAGTTCAGTGGTGATGCAAGAAGACTCAGAAAGTACAAGGGAAATTCTTCACTGTGGTCTCTGAAAAAGGTGATGTAGAATGGCTCAGGGTAGGCTTTTTGAATAATTACATTGGGTTCTGGAGTACACAGATTCCTGCGGTTGGTACCTTGACATTGGTTGATAGCAGAGGATCAGTATTTTCTTCGACAGTCTATGCATTGGTGAGTTTGCAAGTGGAAGTTGTACTATCTTTGAAGCTGAACTCAAGAATTGAATTGCCTATATTTTGGTTTTTTTTTTCTTCTTTATTTTATATTTAACAAAAAAAGTAACATGAATTTAAAATGAGGAAAAGTTAACAATAACTATGAACAGGATAAGAATCATAAGCATGGCATATCAAGGGTGGTAATGCAAATAAGATTGCTACACATAAATTTACTATGTGTTCAGCTTTCCCTCTGAAATTTTTTTCCCATCCCTGTATATCCTCATTCAAGGTCCCTTCCCCCTCCCAACAC
>PVIH01019766.1:0-34405 GCA_004025045.1 Sigmodon hispidus
ACTGACCCTTCAAACCCCAGTCCAACTATAGGAACACCTGACTCACTCTTGAGGGGGGGGGGAAGAACTGGATTTGGCCAGAAGTGGAGACTGATCTAAGCATTATTGGGTCAGTGGGACCATAGGACTGTCTGCTCCCTGCCCAGGGAGGGGATGGGGAGTTTCAGAGAAGAAAAATGACCAGATGTGTTGGGAGGGGAAAGAGACCTTGAATAAGGATATACAGGGATTGGAAAAAAAAATTCAGAGGGAAAGATGAACACAAAAAAATGTATGTGTAGCAATCTTATTTGTATTTCCACCCTTGATAAGCCATGCTTATCATTCTTATCCTCTGTATAGTTATTGTTAACTCTTCCACATTTTAAATTCTTTTTACTGTGGTTTTTTTTTTGATAAATACAAAATAAAGAAGGGAAAAAAATAATATGTCACACTCTGGATAGGTAATTCTGGGTTGCTAGGGAGGAAGGCTTAATGATGTACACAGGGTGGCCTTCTTGCATGGAATCTAGGGGGTTGTGTCACATAAGGATATGGATAGTATGAGTGGAAATTCCAAGGAAGGAAAGGGAAGGCTGCATGAGCTAGAAGAATTTTAATAAATTAATTCTATTTACAGAAAAAATAATAGGGAATGATGGCTATCTTCATACCTTTATACAAAAGTATTAGGCTTTACCACACTCCTCCCCTCAAGGCTTGGTGTTCTATGCTGAATAGGAAGCAAAATGGTTTTAAGAGCCAGAGATGGTAGATGACTCCAAGAAAATAGTCTTCTAGACACAATACTACTGATGTGCATGCAAACTCATAAAGACTATGATAGCACTAACCAGGCCTGCACTGGTTCAAACCAGACAAAATCCCAGCACAGAGAAAAGGAAATGGAGGCAAATCCTACCTCTAGCAAAGAAACTATTTGCAATGGAAAATTGAAAAGGAAAAATCATTTTTTTTCAATGGAGTGTGATAGGGTATATCAACCTCACTCCAGGGCAGGCCCCTAGCACAGTGGTTGACCAAAACAAAATGTAATATTTTTGAGTGGGCTTTTGTTTTGCTTAAATATTTTTTTATTTTAGAGAGAAAATGGGGGCCTCAGGAAATGGGGTGAATAAAGGAATAGGAAGGATCTGGTAGAAGGTGAAAGAGAATAAATGAGAACAAAATATATTGCTTGAAAAATTAAAAATAAAACAAAACAAAAAACAAGAACAACAGGGGACTCATAAAAAGGGAGAATATCGGGTTCTGGGACCGAGTGCTGTTTGCAGAGCATGTCCCAGAGCACTATGGAGCAGGCAGAGATAAACTCTGCCTGTTACAGTCCCCCAAGCTGCTGCTGAGGGAATTCACAGACTCCCCACCTCCAACTGAGCAATCAGATAAGGACTGGGGACCCTGTAGGAGAGACTCAGTCCACATCCAGAGGTGAGGAGGGGTCAGTAGGCCCCAGCACCTGTATCCCTGCCAGGTAGAGAAGACTTGAGCTCCCATGGGTTCCGGTAACAGTTCTGGGACCGGGTGCTGTCTGGAGAGCATGTCCCAGAGCACTCTGGAGCAGGCAGAGATAAACTCTGCCTGTCACAGCCACCCCCCCCAGCTACTACTGAGAGAGTTTGCACAGCCGCCACCTAGCATCTAATTGGTCAAACAAAGAAAGATTGAAGACTTGAAATTCAGTCCCCTGCACAGTGCAGAAGTAGATATAGAGCAGACCTTTTCCTCAGAGGTCACAGGAGGCACAGAAGCCCGAGTGCCACAACTGACCAGGAGCCACCTAATCATGAACCAATAAAGCCATGGGCAGAAACGAGTGCAAAAACTTACATAATAATATAAAGAACAACAAGGTAACTCCAGAAGAAAGTGATGATCCTACAAATACAAGACCTGAACTGAGCAATGAAGCGGAAACAGAAAGAAGCATCACCAAAAATTCCTTGTTGAAGATCATCGAAGCTCGCAAAGAAGATATGAAAAATAGCCTGAAAGAAATAGAAGAAAATACAAATAAAAAATTGGAGGAGATGAACAAATCTATGAAAGATACATGCCAGGAACTAAACTCTGGAATAGAAGCAACAAAAAAGGCATAAAATGAGGCAAGGATGGAAAAAGAAAATATGAAGAAAAAAGCTAGAACCAGAGATACAAGCATAAAAAACAGAGGTCAAGTGATGGAAGACAGAATCTCTAAAGTGGAAGATTCAGTAGCTCAAATATATATATCAGTCAAAGAAAATAGTAAAACTAAAAAAGCCATAACTCAAAATGTTCAAGAAATTTGTGATACCATGAAAAGACCTAATTTGAGAATAATAGGAATAGAAGAAGGGGAAGAATACCAGCTCAAAGGTACAGATAATGTTTTCAATAAAATCATAGAAGAAAACTTCCCTAACCTGAAGAAGGAAATGCCTATAAAGATACAAGAGGCTATAGAACACCAAATAGATATGACCCCCCCAAAAAAGTCACCCTGCCACATCATAATCAAGCTACAAAACATACAGAACGAAGAAAAAATTTTGAGAGCTGCAAAAGAAAAGGGCCAACTCACATATAAAGGCAGACCCATCAGAATAACGCCTGACTATTCAATGGAAACTATGAAAGCTAGAAGGGCTTGGTCAGAAGTTATACAGAAGCTAAAAGAACATGGCTGCTAAACTAGAATACTATACCCTGCAAGTTATCAATCACCATTAATGGAGTAAACAAGATATTTCATGACAAAGTCAGACTGAAAGAATATCTATATACCAATCAAGCACTACAGAAAGTATTAGTGGGAAAATTCCAACTTAAGGACCCCAGATATACCCAAAAAATCACAAACAATCAATAATTCCACAGAAGAATACTCCAGAAAAAGGAAATATAAACAAATTATCACCAAAAATGACAGGAAATATCAATGAATGGTCACTAATTTCTCTTAATATCAGTGGAGTCAACTCTCGTATAAAACGTAACACACTAACAAGATGGATACAATAACAGAAGCCATCCTTCTGGTGCCTTCTAGAAACACACCTCAACTGCAAGGACAGACACAGGCTTAGAATAAATGATTGGGAAAAGATTTTCCAGTCAAATGGTCCTAAGAAACAAGCAGGGGTTGATATTCTAAGATCTAACAAAGTAGACTTTAAGCTAAAAGCAATAAAAAGGGACCCAGATGGCCACTACTTGTTCATCACATGAAAAATTGGTCAAGAGGAGATTTCAGTCTTGAACATTTATGCCCCTAATATAAGGGCACCTACTTATGTTAAAGAAACACTGCTAAAGCTTGCATCTCACATCAATTCTTATACCCTAATAGTGGGAGACTTCAATGCCCCACATTCAACCCTGGATAGATCAACCAGACAGAGTATGAACAGAGAAATAAGGAGTCTAAAAGAGGTTATGATGCAAATGGATTTAATAGATATCTACAGAAGCTTCCACCGAAACACAAAGAAATATATATATTTCTCAGCTCCTCATGGAACTTTCTCCAAAATTGACCACATAATTGGTCATAAAGCAAATATCAACAAATACAAAAAAATTGAAATAATCCCTTGTAACTTATTGGACCACCAGGGCCTAAAGTTAGAGTTCAACACATTAAAACCTAAAGAAAGCCTACCAATTCATGGAAACTAAACATCACGCAGTTGAATCATCTTGGGTCAAGGAAGAAATTAAGAAAGAAATCAAAGTCTTCTTAGAATTTAATGAAAATAAATCTACAACAATCCAAACTTGTGGGACAAAATGAAAGCAGTCTTAAGAGGAAAATTCATAATGCTAGATTATGAAAAACCTAGAGAAATCCCACACTAGAGCCCTAACAGCTCAGCTGAAAGCCCTAGAACAATTAGAAACCAACTCACCTAGAAGGAGTAGAGGGCAGGAAATAAACAAACTTAGAGCTGATATTAATACAATTAAACAAAAAGAACAATACAAAGAATCAATTAATCTAAGAGTTGGTTCTTTGAGAAAGTTAACAAGATAGATAAGCCTTTAGCCAAACTAATCAAAAAACAGAGAGAGAGTGTTCAAATCAACAAAATCAGAAATAAAAAGGGGGACATGACAACAGACCCCCAGGAAATACAGAGAATTACCAGATCATATTTCCAAAATCTCTATTCCACAAAAATGGAAAACCTAGAAGAAATGGATAGCTTTCTTAACAGGTACCATCTACAGAAATTAAATGAATACCAGATAAATTACCTAAACAGGCCTATAACACTTAAGGAAAATGAAGCTGTCATTAACAACCTCCCCAGAAATAAAAGCCCTGGTCCAGATTGTTACAGTGCTGAATTCTACCAGACATTCAAAGAAGAATTACTACCAGTACTCCTCAAAATATTTCACACAGTAGAAACTGAAGGATTATTGCCAAATTCCTTTTATGATGCCACAATTACCCTAATACCCAAGCCACTCAAAGACACAACAAAGAAGGAGAATTACAGACCAATTTACCTCATGAATACTGATGCAAAAATTCTCAACAAAATTTTGGCAAACCGTATACAACAATGTATAAAAGATAACATCCACCATGACCAAGTAGGCTTCATCTCAGAAATGCAGGGCTGGTTTAACATAAGAAAAACTGTAAATGTTATCCATCATATAAACAAACTAAAGGAACAAAACCACATGATCATATCCTTAGATGCGGAAAAAGCCTTTGACAAAATCCAACACTCCTTTATGATTAAAGCCCTGGAGAGATCAGGAATACAGTGAGAATACCTAAATATAATAAAGGGAGTTTACAAGAAGCTGACAGCCAGTATCAAACTTGATGAAGAAAAACTCAAAGCAATTCCACTAAAATCGGGAACTAGAAAAGGATGTCCTCTCTCCTCTTACCTATTCAATATAGTTCTTGAAGTTTTAGCTAAAGCAATAAGGGAACAAAAAGAGATTAAGGGGATACAAATTAGAAAAGAAGAAGTGAAACTATCTCTATTTGAAGATGATGATTGAATACATAAGTGACCCACAAAACTCGTCCAAGCAACTGCTACAGCTGATAAACATCTTCAGTAATGTAGCAAGATACAAGATAAACTCAAAGAAATCAGTAGCCCTTCTATACACTAAAGATAGAAGAGCTTAAAATGAAATAAGGGAAACATTACCCTTTATAATAGCTGCAAATAGTATTAAATACCTTGGAGTAACTATAACCAAAGAAGTAACAGACCAATTTAACAAAAATTTTAAATCACTGAAGAAAGAAATCGAAGAGGATATCTGAAAATGGAACGCTCTCCCATGTTCCTGGATATGTAGGACCAACATAGTAAAAATGGCAATTCTACCAAAGGCAATCTACAAATACAATGTACTGCCTGTCAAAATCCCAACACAATATTTCTTGGACCTTGAAAGAACAATACTCAATTTCATTTGGAATAACAGGAAAGCCAGGATTGCAAAAACAATTTTACTCAACAAAAGTACCTCAGGAGGTATCACCATCCCTGACTTCAAGTTATGCTATAGAGCTAAAGTTATAAAAGCAGCCTGGTACTGGCATAAAAACAGACTTGTGGATCAATGGAATAGAATTGAGGATGCAGACATTAACCCAAAAAAATGAACACCTGATCTTTGACAAAGTGGCCCAAAACATTCAATGGAAAAAAGATAGTATATTTAACAAATGGTGTTGGCATAGTTGGATGGAAGTGTGTAGAAAAATGCAAATAGATTCAAGCCTGTCACCCGGCACAAAACTCAAATCCAAGTGGATTAAAGACCTCAACATAAACCCAGACACTTTGAACTTGATAGAAAAGAAAGTGGGAAATACACTTCTACGAATTGGCTCAGGCGACCATTTCCTAAATATAACACCAGTGGCACAGACACTAAGACCAACAATCAATAAGTGGTATCTCCTAAAGCTAAGAAGCTTCTGTAAAGCCAAGGACACTGTCAACAGGACAAAACGACAGCCTACAGAATGGGAAAAGATTTTCACCAACACTACAAGTGATAGAGAACTGATCTCTAAGATATATAAAGAACTCAATAATCTAGAGCCCCAAACCTTGAATAACCCAATCAAAAAATGAGTTACAAATGTAAAAAGGGAATTCTCAGCAGTGGAATTACGAATGGCTGAAAGGCACCTGAAAAAGTGCTCTTCATCTTTAGACATCAGAGAAATGCAAATCAAAACAACTTTGAGATACCACCTAACACCTGTTAGATTGGCTAAGATAAAAGGCACAGATGACAGCCTATGTTGGAGAGGATGTGGATCAAGGGGAACACTACTCTATTGTTGGTGGGAATGTAAACTTGTTCAGCCACTTTGGAATGCAATATGACGGTTTCTCAGAAAATTGAGAATCAATCTCCCCAAGGACCCAGCAATACCACTTCTACGTGTATACCCTAAAGAGGCACATTTACACTCCAAAGGTATTAGCTCAACTATGTTCATAGCAGCACTATTTTTAATAGCAATAACCTGGAAACAACCTAGATGTCCCTCAACTGGAGAATGGATTAACAAACTGTGGTACATCTACACAATGGAATACTACTCAGCAGTAAGAAAAAATGATATCCTAAAATTCGCAGGCAAATGGATGGATTTGGAGAATATCCTCCTGTGCAAGGTATCACAAACTCAGAAAGATAAGGAGGGGGTGTACTCACTCATTAGTGGTCTCTTAACAAACAAACAAGAAAAAAGCCAAGCATGCCCAAGTTGCAAACCGCAACCACTAAACAGCTTGGGATCATAAACACCCTGGACTGACCCTTTGGATCCCACTACACCTATAGGAACACCTCACTCACTCTTGAGGAATGGAGGACAAAACTGGATTTTTCAGGAGTGGAGACTGAACTAAGCATTATTGGATCAGTGGTACCGTGGGACTGTGTACTGCCTGCCCAGGGAAGGGATGGGGAGTTGTGGAGAAGAAAAAATGACCTGATGTGGCGGGAGGGGGAAGGGACCTTGAATGGAGATATACAGGGATAGGAAAAAAAAATCCAGAGGGAAAGCTGAACACAAAATAATTTTATGTGTAGCAAATTATTTGCATTATCACCCTTGATGAGTCATGCTTATGATTTTTATTTTCTTTATAGTTATTGTTAACTTTTCAGCATTTTAAATTCATTTTAATGCTTTTTGATAAATACAAAATAAATAAAGAAGAAAAAAAAAACAGAAGCAACTTACAAAAACAACAAACAAAACTGACCAAAATAATACTAAAAATGTTACAAAACAAAAACAAAAACAAAAAAAAAGGAGAATATCTCTCACAAGATGTAGCAGCATAAACACTGTGTGGGACTCTAAAATTCAGTGAACCTTGGGGTCCAAGCCCTTTAAAATAATCCTGCCTTTCAGCACTGAACAAAGACAAATATAACCTGAGCCTTATTTAAGAATATCTATCAGTGGAATGAACCACAGACATTGTGCTTTTGACTATTGTACTGTAACAAAGTAGCATAGTTGCGCTTCAATGACCTTCATTTATTTTCTCAAGATTCTGGGGGCTGGAAGTTTATGCAACACTAAGGTTGAAGTTGGTATCTCCTAAAGTCTGCCCATCTTTCTCATGTGTCTTTACATGGTCTCCATTTCTGTCTGTGTTGAATCTCCTCTTTCTATCATATTTTGGGGGGGGAAATCAGAATTTTCCCGTTTGAGTTTTTAGTCTCAGTAAAAAAAAGTAAGAGCAGACTCAAAAGGAAGTGTAAAAGCAATGTTTTTAGAGGTTGAACGGGAAAAAACCCAAGAAGATAGTCAAACTGAGAATTCCTGCAGCATTTGGAAGCAGGGGAAGGAGCATGAAGAGATGAAGCCATGCCTTTTGCAATAGCTATGTGTGGGCCACTGTATGACATACAAGAAGCAACATGCTGGAAGTAGTTGCAGCAGCTTCAAAGAAAGTGGGAGAAAGTCCGAGTGTCCAAAAAAGCATGTTCAAGCTTTGGGCCAGTATCAACTTGAAGGAAGAAAGAAATAAAAGGCAGGAAAAAGGAAAGTTACACTTCTCTGAGTTACTTAGAAAAGTGAATAGCCATAAGACTAAGTTTGTGTGAGTAGATGCATGGAGGAGGGAATGTTGGGAAGGACATTATCTCATTAAGGGGATAATTACTTCTTCCCTTCCCTTAGCATGTCTCCAGATGCAACACAACTCCTGGCCAGATGTTTAAAAGGCCACGACAGACCTATGTTTAAAAGGCCACGACAGACCTATTCTCATAGAATGAACATAATGTTTATACTTTTTTCCAAAAGCATTTTCTTAGAACAAAGGAATGTACTAAGATCCTGAGAAGAAAGGGTAGCCCCTCTTTAAAAAATGTATTTCCTCTTTCATGTGGCCAACAAATATATAGGAAGGTCCTACTATGTGCTAGTGTGGAGCCTTGACAGAGGGCAATATTTCCAAGCCAAAAACAGCCCGCACTTTTACAGTTACCAGAGGAAAGGAAGGGTAACTCTTGTTGACTTCTATGAAGGCTATTCTTGATTGTCAACTTGACTACATCTAAAATTAACTAAAACTCAAATGACTGGGCACTTCTGTAAGGGATTATTTTCTTAATTAAATCACTTGAAATAGAAAGACTCCTTTTTAATTTGGATCTTTGATGAGGGAAGAAGGTCCAACTTTATTCTGACCCACACCTTCTGCTGGCAGCCTATATAAAAGACATGGAAAAGGGAAGCTCTCTCTTTTTGTCTGCTTGCTCTTGTTCTGCTTGCAATCCCATTTCTTCAATGGCATTAAACATACTTCTTTGTAATTCTGATGTATACTGAAGACCAAAGGAGACATACAGGCTCATGGACTGAAAAGCTACTGAATTCTTAGACCTTCCAGGCATAAGCAGCCATTACTGGATTAGCTGGATGACAGCCTGTAACACATTTTAATAAATTCTTTTTCATATATATAGAAATTTCTTCTATAAATTTTGTTCCTATAGAAAACACTGACTAATGTAATCCCACACCCAGGCTTTTCTCTCTCATTTTGGAATTACATCTAAGGAAGCATAGTGGTTTTTTAGGCAAATTGCTTTAACTTAAACTTCTGTCAAAAGAATGAAATCTTGATTTGGTGATTTCATGTGCTATCTAGCAATATTTATAGAGAATTAAGGCAGGTTCTTTATGCAGTACTTACGTCTGGATGGCACACGATTCAGTTTTCTTTGAATGGATGTCTTCCAATATCTCCAGGCAGGGCTAAATGAATTGAATTAACAATTTCCAGCTATTAAAGAGACAATACCTCTGGGTCTGACTTGCTGCAGCTGCCACAGGGTCTTTGTATTTGTGACTCTAACATCATGAATCCTTCTGTGGCTGGTTTGATGTGGGATATATATATATATTTTTTTTTTTGTATGCTGTGGAGGATAGTCAAGGAACTGTTTTAGCCTATGGCAGGCCAGTTTATTGTCAGGTAAGAAATTCTAGCATCAATAAAGGAAAAAGAGGAGGAGTCACTCAGAGATACAATCCAGCCACCCAAAAAGCAAGATGTAATGAAGTTCAGGTAAGCTATGAGCATGTAGCAAGACATAGATAAAAAGAAATGTGTTAAGTTGTAAGACCTAGCAAGCAATATGCCTGAGCCAAAGGACAATTAACAGAATGCAATTAATATAAGCCTTTATGTAATTATTTGGGACTCCTGGTCTGGCTCTTGGGGTTATTCTCACATTGGATGTGGCTGGTGAGAGAGTAAAACTTAGGGCTTACTTGGACCTGCTTTTAAGTTTTTCTTCAAGGTTTATATAGAGCAGAAGATGAAGGAAGAGCTGAACACTGACTTGATCTGAACAGAACAGATTTTGTATATCTCTCTGCAACATGGTCTCTGACTGTTACTCGAATTCTCATAGCCTTCCTCTTTCCCTGCTTCACTAAGGTAAATGGATTCTCTGCTTCCTCTTTTTGGAGGGTTCTTTCAGTGACTAGGGACTTGCCTCTTATCAAAGCCTAGATTTTAAGACTGGATCAGAGGAAAAAGCTTAACTACTGTGATCTGTACCTTAGTTACTTTGAGAGACAAAGTTTAATAATTCATAGGAATGAGGACAGTGTTTTATGCTTCCAGGTCAGGTTCTGCTAAGCAGCCTCAAATTTTCTCTGGTTCATCACATCTTCTAAGTTTTCTAGGAAGAGTTCCCACAGACAAGATGTATGATTCAAGTGCTTTCCTTTCTCCCCTCTAGGGTGATTAATTTAACATAGATAAACCTTAGGGCTTTGTGTATCTCATTCTCAATACTAAGCCCCACACAAAGAAAGCTCTCTGTCAACCAGTCAGTGATATTCTGTTCTGCCCTGTTTCTGTCTCTTGATAGAATGTCAAAGAGGAAATTCATTTTGTATTTTTCCCTTTGAAAAAGAGTCAGAGGTAACATTGATAATAAAAGGAATTATTGCTTTTTGTAGCAGAGAGAGGTAGAGGAACAGGGAGATGCAGAGGTAGGGGGATGTATATTGTGCTACAGCATGAGATCCATTTTGAAACAATAAGTAAAATACAACAATGTAACATAAGATGCATCCTTATTTCAGGGCCACTAAATGTGGGATGCAAGTCATATTTAACTGAACAGAAGCATGTAGCTACAGTAGCACTAGGAAGAAAGAGAGGAGGAGATGATGTAGACAGGAATCTCTTACTTGGTGACCCTATCCTTATATAGGTTTCCAAAGGAGAGGTGGTAGAATGTTTTTTTCACTCTCTTCTTTTTGATGTAAGATCTCACACCCATTCTGTACCCCACCATTTGGCTAGTTTGAGAAGCCACCAAGTTCCAGAGATTTGCTTGTCTCCACCAATCATCGATGGAGATTACAGGTATGTGAAGCTATGCCTGGTTTTGTACTTCAGTGCTGGGATTTGAACTCAGGTCCTTATGCTTGCATTGCAAACTCTAATGCCCACTGTACCATCTTTGCCTACTGATTGGCACTGAGAACTGTAAGAAAGAAAGAAAAAACAAAACCAACATTACTGAATTTTTGTCTGTATCCCTAATGACGCTTTTCAAATTTTTTCTTTTTTTTTTCTTTTTTATTGTTTTTTGAAAATCAATATCAAACATTATATAAAAAAATCAAAAGATTCAGAATAGATAATAAAAAACATACAGTAGCTCTTAACCGCTGAGCCACCTCTCCAGGTGGGATTGTAAGCTTGTTCAGCTACTTTGGAATACAATATGGAGGTTTCTCAGAAAATTGAGAATCAATCTTCCCAAGGACCCAGCAATACCACTTCTGGGTATATACCCTAAAGAGGCACATTCACACTCCAAAGGTATTAGCTCAGTTATGTTCATAGCAGCATTATTTGTAATAGCAAGAACCTGGAAACAACCTAGATGTCCCTCAATTGAAGAATGGATTAACAAACTCTGGTACATCTACACAATGGAATACTACTCAGCAGTAAGAAAAAATGATATCCTAAAATTCACAGGCAAATGGATGGATTTGGAAAATATCCTCCTGAGCGGAAGTATCACAAACTCAGAGAGATAAGCAGGGGATGTACTCACTCACTAATGGTCTCTAAACAAACAAACAAGAAAAAAAGCCAAACATGCCCAAGAGGCAAACCACAACCACCGAACAGCTTGGGATCAGAAACACCCTGGACTGACCCTTCAAACCCCAGTCCAACTATAGGAACACCTGACTCATTCTTGAGGGAGGGGGGACAGAACTGGATTTGGCCAGGAGTGGAGACTGATCCAAGCATTTTTGGGTCAGTGGGACCATAGGACTGCCTGCTCCCTGCCCAGGGAAGGGATGGGGAGTTGCAGAGAAGAAGAATGACCAGATGTTGTGGGAGGGGGAAGAGACCTTGAATAAGGATATACAGGGATGGAAAAAAATTCAGAGGGAAAGCTGAACACAAAGAAAATATATGTGTAGCAATCTTATTTGTATTTCCACTCTTGATAAGCCATGCTTATGATTCTTATCCTCTGTATAGTTATTGTTAACTTTTCCGCATTTTAAACTTTTTTACTGTTTTTTTTGATAAATACAAAATAAAGAAGGAAGAAAAAAACATACAGAAATTAAAACTTCTCTATTTTTCTAAAATACATGAAACATAAAAAGTAAAATCTAAAGCTTCTCAATCCAGGTTAGGCTCAGCTACAGATAAAGAAAGCACAGAAGGTCAAAGCTAATGCCCACGGATGTACTATGGCCACCAAAAATTTCTGCTAAGCAACCATTCTATAGTCAAAAAACAAGTTTATTTTATTTTAGTTTAGTTTAGTTTTGTTTTGTTTTGTTTTGTTTTTGTGTGTGTGTGTGTTTTAAATCACTTTATTCACCCATCATCTTTCAAAGAAAAAGCAGTATTTTTGCTTAAAGTCTAATGAGTGAGTACATCCCCTGCTTATCCTTCTGGGTTTGTCAGACCTTGCTCAAAAGGATATTTTCCAAATTCATTCATTTGCCGGCAAATTTTAGTATATCATTTTTTTCTTACTACTGCATAGTATTCCATTGTGTAGATATACCACTGTTAGTTAATCCATTCCTTGGTTGAAGGGCATCTAAGTTGTTCCCAGGTTCTTGCTGTCATGAATAATGCTGCTATGAACATAGTTGAGCTAATGTTCTTTGGGTGCGAATGTGTGTCTTCAGGGTATATGCCCAATAGTAGTATTGCTGGATCCTTGGGGAAACGGATTCCCAGTATTCTGAGAAACCTCCATACTGCAATCCAGAGTGGCTGAACAAGCTTGCACACCTACCAACAATGGAGGAGTGTTCCCCTTGCTCTGCAACCACTCCAGCATAGGCTGTCATCTGTGTCTTTTATGTTAGCCAATCTAACAGGTGTAAGGTGATATCTCAAAGTTGTTTTGATTTGCATTTCTCTGATAGCTAAAGATATTAAGCAATTTTTCAAGGGCCTTTTAGCCATTTGTAATTCTTCTGCTGAGAATTCCCTTTTTAGTACTGAACCTCATCTTTTGATTGGGCTATTAAGGGTTTTGGGCTCTAGTTTCCTGAGTTCTTTATGTACTTTAGAGATCAGTTCTCTGTCACTTGTAACATTGGTCAAAATCTTTTTCCATTCTGTGGGCAGTCAATTTGTTTTAATGACTGTGTCCTTGGCTTTACATAAACTTCTCAGTTTCAGGAGGTCCCACTTATTGATTATTGTTCTTAGTGTCTGTGCTACTGGTGTATATTTAGGAACTGGTCTCCTGTGCCAATTCCTTTGAGGGTATTTCCCATTTTTTTTACTATCAAGGTTGGTGGACCTGGTTTTATGTTGAGATCTTTGATCCACTTGGATTTGAGTTTTGTGCAGGGTGACAGGCTTGGATCTATTTGTATTTTTCTACATACTGCCATCCAGGTTTGTCAACACAATATGTTGAAAATACTATCTTTTTTCCAATGAATATTTTTTACCTCTTTGTCAAAAATCAGGTATTCTTAGGTGTGTCAGTTAATGTCTGGATCTTCAATTCAATTCTATTGATTTATAAGTCTGCTTTTATTCCAGTACCAGGCTATTTTTAATACTGTAGCTCTATAATATCACTTGAAGTCAGGGATGGTGATACCTCCTGAAATTCTTTTGTTGACCAAAATTATTTTGGCAACCTTGGCTTTCATGTTATTGCAAATAAAATTTTGTGTTATTCTTTCAATGTCTGTAAAATATTGTGTTGGGATTTTGATGGGAATTGCATTGAATCTGTAGATTGCTTCCAGTAGAATTGCCATTTCTACTATGTTGATCCTACCTATCCAGAAACATGGGAGATTTTTCCATTTTCTGATATCCTCTTCCATTTCTTTCTTCAGTGATTTAAAGTTTTTGTCAAAAAAATTTGTTACTTCTCTGCTTATAGTTATTCCAAGGTATATAATGCTATTTGCAGCTATTATAAAGTGTGATGTTTCCCTAATTTCTTTTTCAGCCTGTTTCTCTTTTATGTATAGGAGTGCTACTAATTTCTTTGAGTTAATCTTGTCTTCTACTACATTACTGAAGGAGTTTATCAGCTGTAGAAATTCCCTGGTAGAATTTTGTGGATCACTTATGTATACAATCATACCATCAGTAGGTAGAGATAATTTCACTTCTTCTTTTCCCATTTGTATCCCCTTAATTTCCTTTCATTCTCTTACTTCTTTGACTAAAACTTCGAGAACTATATTGAGTAGATAAGGGGAGAGGGGACAGCCTTGTCTAGTTCCTGAGTTTAGTGGGATTGCTTTGAGTGTCATTCCATTTAGTTTGATGTTGGCCATTGGCTTCTTGCAAATCACCTTTATTATACTTAGGAATTTCCCTGTATCCCTGTTCCCTCCAGAGCTTTTATCATAAAAGGGTGTTGGACTTTGTCAAAGGCTTTTTCAGCATTGAAGGAGATGATCAATAGGTTTTTTTCTTCAGTTTGTTATTATGGTGGATGACATTCACAATTTTTGTATGTTGGTCCATCCCTGCATTTCTGGAATGAAGCCTACTTGATTGTGGTGGATGACATTTTTATATGTTGTTGTAACCAGTTTGCCAGGATTTGGTTGAGTATTTTTGCATCAATGTTCATGAGCAAGATTGCTCTTTTGTAGTTGCATCTTTGAAGTTTGGGTATCAGGGTAATTGTGGCCTCATAAAATGAGTTTGGCAATGTTCCATCAGTTTCTACAGTATGGAACAGTTTGTTGAATATTGGTATTAGTTCTTCTTATATAGACCTGGGCTTTTTTAATTTTGAGACTTTTAATAACACTTTCAATCTCCCTTAGTGTTATAGGTCTGTTCATGTCTTTAATCTGTTCTTGATTTAATTTTGGTAGTTTGTACTTGTCCAGAAAGCTGTCACTTTCTTTTAGATTTTCCATTTTAGTAGAGTATAGATTTTCAAAGTATGACCTGATAATTCTCTGGATTTCCTGGGGATATGTTTTTATATCCCCCTTTGCATTTTTAATTCTGTTAATTTGAATACTCTCTGTCTTTTGGTTAGTTTGGATCAGGGTTTGTCTATCTTATTGACTTTTTCAAAGTACCAACTTTTTGATTCATTGATTCTTTGTATTGTTCCCTTTGTTTCTATTGTAGTTATTTCAGCCATAAGTTTGATTATTTCCTTCTGTCTACTTCTTCTAGGTGAGTTTGCTTCTAATAGTTCTAAAGCCTTCAGCTTAGTTGTTAATTCTTTTTGTGAGCTTTCTCTTAGTTTTTTTATATAGGCATGTAGTGCTATAAATTTTCCTCTTAACACTGCTTTCATTGTGTGCCATAAGTTTGGGCATATTTTGGATTCATTTTCATTTAATTCTGGAAAATCTTTGATTTCTTTCTTAACTTCTTCCCTGACCTGGTGACAGTTCAATGTAGAAATGATCAGTTTCCATGAGCTTGTAATATTTCTGTGATTTTTGTTGTTGAATTCTAACTTTAGGCCATAGTGGTTTGATCTGATACAAGCGGTTATTCCCATTTTTTTTGTATCTGTTGATATTTGCCTTATGACTAAGTATGTGGTAAATTTTAGTGAAAGTTCCATGGGGTGCTGAGAAATATGTATAATCTTTTGTGTTCAAATGAAAGCTTCTGTAAAAATCTATTAAGTCCATTTGCATCGTAACATTATTTAGACGCCCTATTTCTTTGTCGAGTCTCTGTCTAGTTGACCTATCCAAGGGTAAAAGTGAGGTATTGAAGTCTCCCATTATTAGAGTGTGATATTTGATGTGGGGTTTAAGCTTTAGTAGTGTTTCTTTTACATATGAAGGTGACCTTATAATAGGGGCATAAATGTTCAGGATTGAGATCTCATCTTGATTGATGTTTTTCTGAGACGAATAGATATTGTCTGTCCTGGTGTCTTTTGATTGATTTTATTTTGAAGCCTACTTTATTAGATATTATGATAGCAACACCAGCTTGTTTCTTGGGACCATTGACTGAAAAGTCTTTCCCAAATCTGTGTTTGTCTTTGGAGTTGAGGTGTGTTTCTTTTATACAACTGAAAGTTGGCTTTTGTGTTTTTATCCATTGTGTTGGGCTGTGTATTTTATAGGTAAGTTAGGTACATTGATGATAAGGGATAGTAATGACCACTGATCATTACTTCCTGTTATTTTTGGTGATAGTTTGTGTTATTTTCTTTCTTGGGATTTTTCTTCTGTGTGATTATCGATTGTTGGTGGTTTCATGAGTATATCTGGGTTCCTTAGGTTGGAGTTTTCTCTCAAGTGCTTGATTTGTGAATAGATATTGTTCGAACTTGTCTTTGTCATGAAATATCTTGCTTACTTCACCTATGGTGACTGCTAGTTTTGCTGGGTTGGCAGCCATGCTTTTTTAGTGTCTGTATAACTTCTGACCAGGACCTTCTTGCTTTCATTGTGTCCATTGAATAGTCCGGTGTTATTCTGATGGGTCTGCCTTTATAGGTAAGTTGGCCCTTTGACTTTGCAGCTCTTAATATTTTTTCTTTGTTCTGTATGTTTTGTGGCTTAATTATTATTAGGGTTAGGGCAAGCAGACTTTTCTTGGGGGGTCTACTCTATTTGTTCTGTAAGCTTCATGTAACTTTATAGGCATTTCCTTCTTTAGATTGTTTTCTTCTCTGATTCTCTTGAATATGGACTTTGAGCTGGTATTCTTCTCCTTCTTCTATTCCTATTATTCTCACATTTGGTCTCTTCATGGTGTCCTAAATTTTTTGAATGTATTTTGTTATGGCTTTTTTGGTTTTGGTGTTTTCTTTGAGTGACTTATCTATTGCTACTATTGAGTCTTCAACTCCAGAGATTCTCTCTTTCATCTCTTAGATTCTGTTGCTTATGCTTGTATTTGTAGTTCCAGATGATTTCTTCAGGTTTTCTATTTCTTTCTTTGCCTTGTTTTGTGCCTTTTTTATTGTTTATATTACAATTTTTAATTCCTGGAATGTTTCTTTCATTTGCTGGATTTCTCTTTCTTGATTTTCTTTAGTTTTTTTTCAAGGATTTGTTTATTTTTTCCATTTTTTTGTTTTTTCTTTCATTTCTTTAAGGGACTTTTTCATATTCATTTTAAGACTTCTATAATCTTCATAAGGGTATTTGTATTGTTTTTTCTTTCTGTTTCCTGTTCATTCCTCTGTTCTAGTCTTGGTGTTGTAGAGACATCAGTTTCTTTGGTTGGTGCCTTGTTGTTCTTTATACTGTTACATGTAGTCCTTTGCTGATGTCTGTCCATTGCTTCCTTGGTTCACTCTTAGTCAGGTCATGGTGGAATCTTAGTTTGTTGTGAGTACAGGGGTTGTGTGTCTCCTGTCTGCTCTGGACAGGGAGTCTGCATGATTTCTTGCTCTGATCAGGTCGCAAGACCTTCACTGACTGAAGCTGCCTGACTCCCACTCTGCCTTGGACACCATAGGGTCATGCTTTTCAGAGAGACATCCATCCCTCTATAATGATGCAGCCTGCCTTGAAGGGTGGGCTCAGGAGTCTGTGATGTGATCCTTGGGATTGATGGGGAAGGTTTCTCTCAGCCCTGGTCCAAGACAGGCCTGTCCATGAAGTCAAATTCAGGACTGTGGCTCTGGCCCCTGGGATGAGGTAGGTGGGAGGCACAGGGGTTGCTTGCTCACCTCCCACTTTGTGCTGTACCTGGGATTTTTACTAACTTTAACCACCTAACTCCCACTCCACCTCAGACAACATGGGGTCACGGTGTTGATCAACTTTTATTCTTTATAAGGTTATTTTCCCAATTTTAAATTTTACGTGCCCCATATGATCCAAATATATAGTATAAATGTAAAAAATTTAAATAATAAAATATTAGGCAAGAACTGAGAGTTTATGCATATCTTAAGAAACTTAAAGCTTTTGCATGTATAATGTCTATCTTTAGGAATTTATAAAAAGCATATACAAAAATTTATTAATCCTATAGTAGTAAGGTAATACTATACTTAGCATGAAGACATGATGTGAATATTGCCTTTCAAATTTTTATTTTATGTGTAGGGGCAATTTGCCTGAATGTGTCTGTGACTACATGCACAAGATGTGGTTAGAACAGGTCATCAGGTCTCTTCTGTGATGATCTGAATAAGAATAGCTCCATGGGCTCATATTAATTTCTACTTGATGAACTTTTTAAAAGGATTAAGAGATATGTCCTAGTAGAAGGAGGTGTGTCACTGGGAGTAGGATTTCAGGTTTCAAAAACCTACATCAGGACCAGTCTCTTTTTCTGCCTACTCTTTGCTGATCAAGATGTAAGGGTCTCACCTACTGTTCCAGCCTATACCTATCAGCTTCTCACCATGATGATTGTGGACTAACTGTCTGAAGTTGTAAGCAGTCCCCAATTAAATATTTTCTTCTATATGTTGTCTTGGTCATGGTAACTCTTCATAACAATAGAATAGTAATTAAGACACCCTAGAACTAGAATTACAGATAGTTGTGAGGTACTGTGAGTTCTAGGAATCAAACTGGAGTCTTCTCAGGGAGTATACAGTGTTCTTTCTGATGAGCTATCTCCCTGGTCATGGCTTTTAAAAAAATTAATAAAGCATTTAGTATCTTAACAGCAAAAGTAAGCAAATGCTTGTAACAAATAAATAGCAAAACACATGACTAGAGGGCTAGCTCAGCATTTAAGAAATTTTATTGCTTTCCAAAGGACCAGGTTTCAGTTTCCACCACCTACATGACAGCTCATAACTATGTAACTCCAGTTCTCTACACTCAGGTCTCTGCAAACACCAGGCGTGCACATGGTGCACAGACATGCATACAGGCAAACACTCATACACAAAATAAAAATAAAGTTAAAAAACATTCAAGCACACAAAAAGAAGTCAGTAGGTGCCTTTGAAGTGATTGCTTTTGCAATTACTATTCATGCAAATAGCATGGGCAACCTGCTGACAGCCCATTCAGCATGATCTCCAAACATGGAACCTTCGTGACAATATTCTGACCAAGACTTGAGTGCCTGTTGGACCATTCGATTGTTGGTATTTAACAAGACACATTTCTTAGTTTATTTTGACTCAGTAATACTGTGACTTGAGGGAGGCTCTGGGCTCATAGGCCAACCACATTTGTTTACCCCTGTCTTGCCCCTAATGTGCTATCATGCTTTTTAGGAAGATAATTTTTTGAGAACTTTGTATATGAGCTTTATTTCCATTTCTCACTCTCTCTTAAAACTCCTTTCATGTTATCTGTATATTAATTGTTTCTTTTTAAAATTATTTTTGTTATATGTATATGCATATGTATATATATATATGTATACATGTATATACAATCTACTGAATCTATTTAGTGTTGCTTATATGTGTCCAAAGCTGACTACTAGAGATTGGACATCTTAGGCAGAAGCTTGTCCCTAGGGAAAACTAATTCTTCCCATCTCAGCAACTGTTGATTCTTTCTCACTCTTCACCTAGGAGTGGGACTCTGCTGGATTTCTCTTATTTACATTGGCATGCCAATTGGTGTTGTCATTGTACTGATTATCATTAGGCAACCATTTTGTTGAGATTTTATAGGTTTATTTTCCCTATCATGTTCAGGACACACTACCTAGCAACATGCATCATCTGGCTTTTGTAGTCTTTCCACCAGTGAGTAAAGACTCTTGGCAAAACAATAGAACTAACAATCAATGTTGTCTTTCACATTTTCTTGCATTCTGAGCTTCATCTCCTGCTTTCATTCTTGTGGCCTTTAAGTCTTTTTCTTAAATGAAATGAAATGAACATTTCATGAAAAACATTCAAATCTTTTCTTATTCTTAAACTTCTTACTCTTTTTCCATGTCTCCTTTTTCTTGTCACTATATAATAGGACCTCAGAATGTAGCACAGGCTGGACTGAAACTTATGGCAAGTGCTGGAATCACAAATTAATATCACAGCTGGCCTGTGAATATTCTCCAAACACAAAACATCTTTCTCCTCCTCTCATTTCATGACTGTTCCCTTAATACCATTGTAGAAACAGGTGTTGGTTCCACTTGTCATCCTTCCACTGTTTTCCCAACATTCTCAATTACCTGATTATTCTATTTCATCTCTTGGTTTATTATATAGATCAAAGTTAGCAAATGTCTTACTTAAAGGGCAAATGTGACTATTTCAGGCTCTGAGCACTTTCCAGCACTTCTGCAGTACTGCATCCTATGTGGTTCAGGTTTTAACTCCTTTCCCAATCACACTTTACCCATCACTTTTCCACATCAAGTGTAAGGTTTAGTATATTCTTTCTTTTCAACTTAAAAACAAGATATCATGCAGTTATTAAAGGAACAAAGATGCTTTTTTAGTTCATTAATTAGTGAAGAGATCAATAATATATTAAAATAGTTCAAAGGAGAATGCACACATTCACACACAGATGCACAAGTCAGGGATATGCTGACAAGTGGCTTCTGGTGAATTAATTGATGCTTTACAAAGCAAGGCTTCTCAGGGTTTGTTTCCCAAGATCCCTTTACAGTTTTGAAAATCAGCAAAGACTTCAAAGAGCTTCTGCCTGTGGCCTGTCAATATTTTCTGTGTAACATGTTAAGATTGAGAAGGCCTTTGAATGCCAAAATGTAGAAGCTCACAGTTTATTAAACAACATAGCAATAATAACATCAATTCAAGTACAGTAGTGTGGATATATATTACATATTTAATAAAACATGAATATTGGGAAGAGAACACACAGTCAAATTCTAGGCAGAGAGCTCAGGAAAAATTTAAACCTTGAATACAAAGATAAACAGCTGAGTCAGTCACACACAACTTTTATCCCAGCACAGGGAAAGCTGAAATAGTGACCTACACCCTTGATCCCACAACTCTAGAGACAGAACTTCTGTTTTTGTGTGTTCAAGGATAAATGCCTTTAATCTTAACCTGGAAGGGATAGGGTATATAAGGGCTTGTAGAAACCCGGAGATAACAGAAATGACTGTGAGAAGCAACTGACAGAAGTGACCAGGAGTGAGACTGAGAAAGTTGCAAGACAGCTGGGTGAGGATTGACTATGGTGCTTTCTCTCTTTGATATCTCAGCCTTCCTCTCTCTGATATCTCAGCCTTGCCCTGATATTTGCCTCATCAATAGTCTCATGATACTACATTTGGAGCTTAACTTTGGGGTATGAATTTCCTCCTCAAAAAGCCACTTACTGTGACCAAAGGAGTAATTATCAGCTGGTTAGGCTGTTTAGTTAGCCTCCAGCTTTAGGGAGACCTGAAATGCACACACGTTTCTGTATCACTTTAGTGTGGGTAAGTTTTTTCAGACAGTGGCCTCTTTCTCCTGGTCCAATGCAGGTGCTTTCTCTTTCTGAGCCCCTCCTTGGGCTGCTATCACACTAAGTCACTGCCTCACTTCACAGCCATTTGAACTGACTCTGACAAATAAAAAGGTGAGTACAACAGATTTTTTTTAAAAAGAGGGAAATTTGTTTAAGGCAATGGAGAGTGCTTGGTCTTTCTGTGATCTTTCTCTAGATGATTTGATATTAGAACCAGTAAAGGAAAAAAATAAATAAAGTAGATGGAATTACCCTCATAATGTTTATTATGAATATTTGTTGTATGACTTATGTTTTATTATTAAATAACTCAGTTAATGTCATTGCTAAAAAAGTAGTTTTTAAAAAGTCTATTAAAAAGGATAGACTCAATGATATTCAAACAGAGAAGTATAAAGAACAGACCTCAGCAATATCATTTAAAGCTACAGAAAAACAGCTTAAGTTTATCAGACAGCCAACACTAATATACCAAGTAACAATTAAAAGATTAAAAGAGGATAGAGATATCAGAGAAGTTAATTGGTCTCTGATACAAATGCTAGAACTAAAAAAAGAGTTAAACATGCAATTGTGACATATGGGATGCATTCACCATTTGTAAAACAAATGTAGAATTCCTAGTCTTGCTGCAATTGGATCACCTATTCTTGATTTATGCCACATGACAGCACTAAATGCATAAGATTGGACAGAAGAAGTAGGAAAGAAAGCTGAATCATTCCCAAAAATAATACAAACACAAAGGAAACTTTTACAGACTTTTTGCAGAGATTATCTGTAGCAGAAATAGGATAGTACCAGATTCAGAAGCAAGGTAAATAATAATCTAATACCTGGTATTTGAGAACACTAATACACAGTGTAAAAAAAAATGAAACCATTAAAAGTAAGGTCAGCACCATTAAAGGTTTGGATTAATAAAAAATTAATTTAGATTCTTATGAAGCTGATGATAATTGGGAAGGAGAGGTCATTTCTAGAGTTATAAGAAAAAGGCAAAATATTAAATGCTATAATTGTGGAAGGCTAGGTCATATACAAACAAATTGTAATCAAGGTATTTCTAGAAACAGTGCCTTTGTAAGGAATAATCACAAGAGAATATCCCTCCCTCCTGGAGTATGCAGGAAATATGGCAAAGGTAGACACTGGACTAATGAATGTTGGTCAGCAAGAGACAGACAAAGTAACCTGCATTTGGGAAATGTCCAAAGAGGGCTTTCAAAAGCCAATGTATCTAATCCAGTGCAATCTTACCCTGTTATAGTAGAGGATACACCTCCCCAGAAAAACTAAAGAAATTAAAGTCTATTTAAAAAAAACATACTACACTAAATAATAGAGAGTCTATAGAACAAAACTCAGGAAAAATTGTAGAAAAATTCTGGCAAACATCTATTAATGAACAAAGGACAAAATTAAAAGTACAAATAATAATATTATTATTGAAAGTTTATTGGACACAGGGGCAAGTGTATCAATAATTTGGCCAGTGTCATGGCATCCAAGTTAGCCCATTCAGGAGGTAAATGTTCAATTTTGGGGGATTGGGTCTTTATCCCAAGTAAAACAAAGTGAAAACTGGCTTGAGTGTGTAGAACCAGAAGGACCAAGAGGAATATTAAAGCCATATGTGGCTAACATTGCTATAAATTTATGGGGATGAGATTTACTACAACAATGGAACACACAGATTAACATTCTTCTAAACACAGAAATAAATCATAAACTAACACATATTTCTGGGAGAAATATTAGGAGGTATTATGAGAAACAGTCACAAACTTTCCAAGCTGTACAGAAACAAGGCACAACAGCTGTTGATCTTTCAAAAACACTCACAGCACTACCTTTAAAATGGCTAACAGATAAGCCTATATGGATTAATCAATGGCCATTAACAAAAGAGAAATTGTAGGCTTTAGAGCAGCTGGTGGTGCAGGAGCAATTAAATGCTTAGCATATAGAAGAATCAACAAGCCCTTGGTACTCTCCAGAATTTGTCATTAAAAAGAAATCTGGAAAGTGGAGGATGGTAACAGATTTAAGGGCAATAAATGAGGTGATCCAGCCAATGGGTTCTCTACAGTCTGGAATTCCTTTGCTGTCTCTTTCACCAAAATAATGGCCCATCATAGTTATTGATTTAAAAGACTGGTTTTTACAATACCCTTAAAAGAACAAGATAAAGAATAAATTGTCTTTGCAATGTCCACTTATAATAATTCTTTGCCTGATTGGGGATTATAAATAGCCCCTGAAAAAATACAAATGGAAGATTCCATTAATTATTTAGGCTATAAAATAGACCTTCAAAAATTAGACTCTAAAAGGTACAAATCACGAGATTAAAGACTTTAAATGATTTTCAGAGATTACTAGGAGAATTTGCCAATTTATTATCCATTATTGGAATAAAAATGATGAACTAGATAATTTATTTAACACCATAAATGGTGACAAGGACTTAAATAGTCCAAGAGAATTGTCACCTGAAGCTGAGAGAGAACTGGCTTTGGTAGAAAAAGAATTACATGATGCACATGTGGATCATGTGGATCCAGACCTAAACTGCATTCTATTTATCTCACCCTCTAATCAATCCCTCATGGGAATTTTAATGCAGAAAAAATTGTTATATTTGAATGAGTATTTCTACCACATAAACTGAATAAAAGTTAAAGACATGTGGAAAAGATTTCTGAATTGATCTTTAAAGGGAAATTAAGACTTCATCAATTAACATGAATGGACCCAGTAGAAATTATTGTACCTTTAACTTACAAAGAAATTGACCAATTATGGGTAGAAAGTGAACCTTGGCAAAGAGCCTGCAGTACATTTTTGGGAGATATTAACAACAAATACCCTCAAAGCAAAAGAATTGAATTTTTAAGGAAAGCTATTTGAATTCTTCCTCATGATGCATGAGGTAAACCAATTACTGGAGGCCCCATATTTATACCGATGCTAGTAAGTCAGGAAAGGCAGGTTAAGTAAAGTGGCTCAAAGCCCTTATACTTCTGTTCAAAAGTCAGAATTATATGCTACTTTGATGGTATTAATGGATTTTATCCAAGCTCTTAATATAGTCACTGACTCTCAATATGCAGAAAGAGTTATCTTACACATGGAAACTGCTGATTTTATTAATGATGAGTCAGAATTAACTTCATTGTTTATTCAGTTACAAGAAATAATCAGGAATAGGGTCATCCCTTTTATATAACACACATTTGATCCCATACTGGTCTGCCAGGTTATTTAGCGCAAAGTCATGATGAAATTGATGAATTATTAAAAGGAAATGTGCTAGAGGCCTCAGAGTTCCATAAAAAACATCACATCAAGAGTAAAGGATTGAAAAAATTATTTTTCCATCACTTGGCAACAAGCAAAAAATTATAAAAAGATGCCCCACCTGTTCTTTTTATATCCAAACTCCATTACCAGCAGGGAGTAATCCTAAAGGTATATATAGAAATGAAATCTGGCAAATGGATGTATTTCATTTTACAGAATTTGGGAAATTAAAGTATGTACATCATACAATAGATATATTTTCAGGATTTCAATGGGCAACTGCTTTGAGTTCAGAAAAGGTTGATTCTGTATTCACACATTTGCTAGATGTTATGGCCATAATGGGGATACTTGTAGAGATTAAGGAAGATAATGCTCCAATGTATGTCTCTAGTAAAATGAAACAAATTTTTGCTTGTTATAACTTAAAGTATATTACAGAAATACCACATAATCCTACAAGGCAAACAGTCATAGAGAGATCAAATATAACTCTGAAGATGATGCTAAATAAATAGAAAGGAGTAACAAAGACCCCTAGAAATAGACTACATGGTGCTTTATTAACTTTGAATTTTCTCAATGCTAATAAGAAAGGAACAACAGCTTCTGAAAGGCATTAGACTATAGAAAAAATGGATGAGTTAAATCAACCTGTCTATTTCAAAGATGTACTGACCTCAGCATGGAAACCAGGCAATGTGCTATGTTGGGGAAGAGGTTTTGCTTTTGTTTCCACAGGTGAAGAAAAGTTATAGGTACCATCAAAATTAATAAAGACTCCATTTGAATCAGAGAAAGTTCATGAAAATAAGAATTGATGGCTCATCCACCCATACTACAGTTCTTACAAGTTGTAAGAAAAGACAAAGGGTTAGGGCAGGTTTTTGTTTGTATCTTTACAGAAAGCCAGAAATACCCATCTTTAGTAAGTTAAAAGTCCTTGGACATCCAGATACATACAACAAAAGGGAAAATATCCAGTAAAATTCAGAAGAAAAAGAATGTCACACCTATTGGTACCAATATACTCTATGTGGTAAAATCTTTCTTCTTAACCTCTGCCTTTGATTGCAAGATAATTTAAAGTCCCAGTGAAATTATAAATTAAGGCTGGCTTTGGAGGTGGAGTGTGGCTCTCTCCTTCCTTAAACCCAAACATACTTGTTAAAGGAAAAAGGCAAAGTCTCTATATCATATCAGAAGAGCCACCTGATATGGGACAGAAAATTGACTAAAAAGAAGGGACAAATCTATTGTCACTAATCTTATTCTGGATGAAAAGTATGCACTTAGCTTTCTGTATATTGTTTTAGGTTTTAATCTTTTATCAGTTTTCTCCAGTGATCCATGACAATGCCTAATTGTGAACTGGAAGTATCCAAAATGAAGATGAGGTCCTACAACGAGGATATCACATGGATTATGACAAAGGCACCAGGCTGACAAACACCAACCAAAGATCAGATTTGGACTGCAAACTACTGAAGACATTTTCAAGGTGGCTAGCTGAGATGAACCAGCTTCACAGACTACTCTATCCAGGACCTGAGACAAGCTGTGCACTTTCCTATGCAGAGACTGGATAACAAATGATACAGCTACATATTTCAGGACTTGACAATCAATAACACTTTTCAGCATCCTCTAAGGATGCCATACCCACCCCCAGACAGCAGGAAGTAAATGTAAGAACATGATGCCCACATTCCAAAGAAGTGAGGTGGGTGGATTTTGGTCTTTTATCAGGTTATGAAAGATTGTCATTGTTTAGGGTAATTGGTTAAAAATTGTTTTTGGTTATAGTTAGAAAAAAGCTGCAAAAAGAGATTAGACTCAGGGGTCTTGTTTAAAAAAAGAAAATGGATACAGATATAATAGGATATAAGCGTAGATCATTGAATCTACATAAAAAAATTGCTAGCTTTAAATATTTTACATTAGATTTTATTTTTATATTGTATACAAATTGTGTGCATTGATAAAAGGTTGAGATTAATTTTGTCATTGTACATATATTCCAGTTTATTCAAGGTATTATATAATTGCTAGTCCAGGAAAGTTATTATTACCAATTAATTAGGTTATAAAGAAATGCAAGTTAGTAGTTAAACATTATAATCAAACTTTCAGTCATATTAGATATGTTTTCAAGATCAGATATATTTTAGATGGGCAGGTCTTCAGCACTTCAGAGGTCCATAGAATATGGAATTGAAGAAATTTCAAAATCATAGATTATTATTTTTTTGACAATGGGACCTCTGCTCCTGGCAGTGCCAATTCACTTCAGAGGAAGGTTATGGACATCAAGGAAACTCCTATATATGAGTTGACCTTCTTTGTGACAAAAGTTAGCCACTGGGCAAGAAAATACTCTGATGTCAACTGCTGACAATATAATATTTAAAATGGACAAACAGGAGAAACACACAAAGAAATTGCCGAAACTTGCCAAAACAAGGTAGAAAGGACTTTGAAAATATCCTGCTTCCCAGAGAAGTCTGTCAGACATGCTAGGCCTGTAGGCTGAACATGGATGCTTCATCAGCACAGAAAAACTTTGAGTGACTGTCCAGGCAGCCAGCTGTTCGATTTCTTACATTTTTGAAATTTTCTATTCACTTAATATTGTTTGTTTCTTGGGTCTGTGATGAATTTGAAGGTGAGATAGTTAATAGTTATAGTTATCTAGTGACAGTTTTAAAAAAGAAAAGTTAAAGTAAGTTTAAGAGACATCAAAATATAGTTTTTAGTTATTAATACAAGTTTAATACAAAGTAGATAAGGTACAATCCTATGGACTCACCAAAATAGGATAAATAATGGAATGCTTTCTTTCAAATCTGTCAATTGTTAATGAACTGAGCATTCCTTATGTAATTACTGTTTGTATATTATTGTGTATAATTATTGTACCTGTTATATATGGTCTTTTTGTGTTAGTAATAACGTTTTCTATTTTTGACACAAAAAGAGATATGTGGATATATATTACATATTTAATAAAACCTGAATATTGAGGAGAAAGCACACAGTCAAATCCTATGCAGACAGCCCAGGAAATTCTTCAACTTTGAAAACAATAATAGACAGCTGAATCAGTCACACACACCTTTAATCTCAACACAGGGAAAGCTCTAGTGGTGACCTATACCCTTGATCCCACAACTCCAGAGACAGAACTTCTTTGGTTTCTGTGACTTCAAGGCTAAATGCCTTTAATCTTAACCTAGATGGGATAGGGTATATATGGGCTTGTAGAAACCCAGATAGAACAGAGAAGCAACTGGGAGAAGGACTGGCAGAAGAGACTGACAGAAGCAGTTAGAAGTGTGGCTAAGAAAATTGCAAGACAGCTGGGTGAGAATTGACTGTGGTGCTCCTCTGTCTGATATTTCAGCCTTCCCTTGATATTTGGGTCTGAGTCTTATTTGTGATACTACAAGGTAGCCTTAGGACACTCACTACACACTTGTGGGAAAATGAGAGTACAAAGGGCAAACAAAGCCTGATAGAAAGAATCCTTAAGGCAACTTTGGAAAGACCCAGATGGGTCAGATGACATTTTAACAATCACTGCCATTGGGTAATGGTGTTTAATGGTTTGGATTCTTTTTTAAATTTATTTAAAAAGTTTTTCTTAATTTTACATACCAACTACAGTTTCACTTTACTCCCCAAATCCTACTAGTCCCCAGCTTCTCCCCACCCTACCCCTCATCTACTTCTCAGAGAGGGTAAGGTCTCCTACAGGGAGTAAATATAGTTTGCATATCAAGTTGAGGCAGGACTAAACCCATCTACCATTTGAAGGCTGAGCAAGCTATAGCTCTGTAGGGAATGGTCTCCAAAAAAGTCAGTTCATGCACTAGGGATAAATCCTGGTCCCACTGTTAGAGTTCCCACAATCTGCACAAGCCACACACTGTCTTCCACATTCAGAGTGCCTAGTTCAGTCCCATGCACATTTCCAACTGTCATTCCAGAGCCCATTAGCTCAACTGTCTCTGTGGGTTTCCCCATTATGATCCTGTCTCCTTTGCTTATATAATCCCTCTGCACTCTTTTTGACTGCACTGGGAGCTTGGGCCAGAATTCTGTGCTTTTTTAAAAGTCTCTGTAACTTAACTGTTCTTATTCTCATTTATTCATTGTATTTAAATCTTAGAAGTGGATGACACAGTAGCAAATTCAGTGAAAATTTAGGAGACCAAATGCAGATGAATATTGGTTCCAAATAGTATCATTGTAAGAAAAACTAAATATTCAAGATATTCATGCTAAAGATTTCCCCTCTTTTAATGGCATAAGAATGCTTTTGCTTAAGGTCTACTATGATTAAGTACACCCCTGCTTATCCTTCTGAGTTTGTGAGAACTCGCTCAGAAGGATATTCTCCAAATCCATCCATTTGCCTGCAAATTTTAATATGTCATTTTTTTCTTACTGCTGAGTAGTGCCTTATTGTATAGATGTATCACAGTTTATTAATACATTCCTCACTTCAGGCACATCTAGGTTATTTTCAGGTTCTTACTATCATGAATAATGCTGCTATGAACATAGTTGAGCTAATGCTTTATGAATGAAAATGTGCTTCTTTAGGGTATATGCCCAATAGTGATATTGCTGGATCCTTGGAAACAATGATTACCAGTTTTCTGAGAAACCACCATACTGCATTCCAGAGTGGATGGACAAGTTTACACTCTCATCAACAGTGGAGGAGTATTCCCTTTATTCCACATAACTCTCTAACATAGGCTATCACGTATGCTTTTAATATCAGTCCCTGACAGGTATAAAGTGGAATCTCAAGGTTATTTTGATTTGCATTTCTCTGATGGGTTAGATGGGTATAGATGTTGATCATTTTTCAAGTGTCTTTGAGCCATTTGTAATTCTGTTGCTGAGGAATCCCTTTTCAGTTCTGAACCCCATTTATTTATTTATTTATTTATTTTATGATCAGCTCTTTATGATCAATCTGGTGCCTTAGGCAGACAAGGTGAAACAAATGCAACACACATTTATATAATTAAACACACATCATTATATATCTAACCAAATGCAGCAAAGCCAAATGTAACATAGCTTTATATAATTAAAGTAACATTCCACAGCATAAACAGATGTACAATATCATTACCTAGTTAAATATTCTCCAACATGTAATAGCATCTGGAGAGTTGGTGGCTCAGGAGGACTCTGACATAGTGAATGGATTAATCTCTTTTTTTATTATGAATATAGAAGTCACATTTTCTATCCATGTATATCCTTATTCAAGGTCCCTTCCCACTCCCACCACATCAGGTCACTCTCTCTTCTCCACATCTCCAGATCTCCTCCCCAGCCTGGACAGGAGGTCCCAAGGTTCCAATATTGCTCAATTCAGCCTCTACTCCTGGCAGATCCAGTTTTCTACCCCCAACACTGAGACCGAGTCAGGTGTTGAACCCCATCTTTTAATTGAGTTATTTAGGGCTTTTGGCTCTAGCTTCTTGAGTTCTATATATATATTTTAGAGATGAGTCCTCTGTCACTTGTAGGGTTGATGAAAATCTTTTTTCATTCTGTAGGTTGTCATTTTGTCTTAATGACTGTGTCCTTGGTCATACAGAAACTTCTCAATTCCAGGAGATCACACATATTAAAGGTGTTCTTAGTGCCTATGCCACTGGTGTTATATTTAGGAAGTGGCCACCTGTGCCAATGCCTTGAAGGGTATTTCCAACTTTCTTTTCTATCAAGTTCAGTGTAGCTGGTTTTATGTGGAGATCTTTGATCCACTTGGATTTGTGTTTTGTGCATAGTGATAGGCTTAGATATATTTGCATTTTTCTACATACTGCCATTCAGGTTTGCCAACACAATATGTTGAAGATACTATCATTTTTCCAATGAATATTTTTGATTCTTAGGTGTGTAGGTTAACATCTGGGTGTTCAGTTTGATTCTATTGATTTACAAGTCTGCTTTTATGTTTTATTAAAAACAGTACCAGGCTGTTTTTAATATTGTAGCTCTAAAGTATAACTTGAAGTCAGGATGGTAATGCCTCCTGACATTCTTTTGTTGAGCAAAATTGTTTTGGCAATCCTGACTTTCCTGTTTTTCCAAATGAAATTGAATATTGTTCTTTCAATGTCTGTAAAATACTGTGTTGAGATTTTGATGGATAGTGCAGAGAATCTGTGGAATGCTTTCAGTAGAATTGCCATTTTTACTATGTTGATCCTACCTATCCTGGAACAAGGGAGAGCTTTCCATTTTCTGATATACTCTTCAATTTTTTCTTTAGAGATTTAATGTTTTTGTCAAATAGATCTGTTACTTCTTAGGTTATAGTTATGCCAAGGTATATAATGCTATTTGCAGCTATTATAAAGGGTGGTGTTTCCCTTATTTCTTTTTAAGCCCTTTTATTTTTAGTGTATAGGAGGGCTACTGATTTCTTAGAGTTAATCTTATATCCTGTTACATTACTGAAGGAGTTTATCAGTTGTAGAATTTTGTGGTTCACTTATGTATAAAATCATATCATCTGTAAATAAAGATAATTTTAATTCTTCTTTTCCAATTTGTATCCCCTTAATTTTTTTTCATTCTCTTACTGCTTTGGCTAAAACTTTGAGAACTATATTGAATAGATAAGGGGAGAGGAGACAGCCTTGTCTAGTTCCTGATTTTAGTGGGATTCCTTTGAATTTTTCTCCATTAAGTTTGATGTTGGCTCCTGGCTTCTTGTAAATCTTGCTTTTTATAATGAGATATTTTCCCTGTATTCCTGATCCCTCCAGAGGTTTTACCATAATTAAGTGTTGGATTTTTTCAAAGGCTTATTCAGCATCTAAGGATATGAGGATATGTTTGTTTGTTTTTTTCTTTTAGTTTGTTTATATGATGGATGACATTTATATACTTTCATACATTGAACTTCCACTGCATTTCTGGAATGAAGCCTACTTGGTCGTGGTGGATGATGTTTTTTACATATTGTTGTATACGTTTTGCCAAAATTTTGTTGAGGATTTTAGCATCAATATTCATGAGGGAAATTGGCCTGCAATTCTCCTTCTTTGTTGTGTCTTTCAGTGGCTTGGGTATTAGGGATACTGTGGCCTCATAAAAGGAATTTGGGAACATTTATTCAGTTTCTACTTTGTGAAATACTTTGAGGAGTAATTGTAGTAATTCTTTGAATATCTGGTACAATTCTGCACTGAAACCATCTGGACCTGGGCTTTTTTTTTGATGGAGGGGAGTCTTTTAATGACAGCTTCACTTTCTTTAAATGTTATAGGCCTGTTTAGGTAATTAATCATTTCTTCATTTAATTTTGTTGAAACCTATTCAAAAAGCTGTCCATTTCTTCTAGGTTTTCCATTTTTGTGTAATATAGAATTTCAAAGTAAAACCTGATAATGCTCTGGATTTCCTGGGGATCTGTTGTTATATCCCACTTTTCATTTCTCATTTTGTTGATTTGGAAATTCTCCCTCTGGTTTTTGGTTAATTTGGATAAGGGCTTATCTATCTTCTTGACTTTCTCAAAGAACCAACTCTTTGATTCTCTGATTCTTTGTATTGTTCTGTTTCTTTCAATTGTATTGATTTCATCTCTAAGTTTGATTATTTACTGCCATCATCTCCTTCTAGGTGAGATTACTTCTAATTGTTCTAAGACTTTCACCTGTGCTGTTAGTTCCCTAGTGTGGGATTTCTCTTGGTTTTTCATATAGGCATCTAGTGCTATGAATTTCCTCACAAGACTGCATTAATTATGGCCCACAAGTTTGGTTATGTTGAGGATTCATTTTTGTTAAATTTTAGTAAAATTTTAATTTCTTTCTTAATTTCTTCCTTGACTCAGAGGTGGTTCTGTTGGATGACTTTTTGTTTCCATGAGATAGTAGGCTTTCTTTGATTTTTGATGTTGTTGAACTTTAAGTTTAGGCCATCGGGTTTGATATGATAAAAGGGACTATTTGTACTTTTTTGTATCTTTTGATATTTGCCTTATGATCAATTGTTTTGTCAATTTTAGAGAAAGTTCCAAGAGGAGCTGAGAAACATGTATTTTTTTTTTTTTTTTTTTTTGCATTGGGGTGGAAGCTTCTGTAGATATCTATTACCTTTGTTGTGATGCAAATGGATGTAATCACTGTTATGACTCCTTATTTCTCTGTTGAGTCTGTGTCTGAATGACCTATCCAGGGGTAAAAGTGGGGTATTAATGTCTACCACTATTAGGGTAGACATTACCCTAATAGTGTAGACATTACACTATTAGGGTAATTGATACGCAATTGGAATTGATACGCAATTGGAATTGATATGCAAACAATTTCCACAATCTATCATTTACCATTATATGGATGATATATTGTTGATGAACCCAGACGTAAACACCTTAGAAAGACTGTTTGAGGAATTGAAGAAGGTGTTGCCTGATTGGGGACTTCACATTTCCCCTGAAAAGATACAAAGAGGGGATTCTATCAATTATTTGTGATATAAAATAAGCTTGCAAACAATTAGACCTCAGAAGGTACAACTTAAGAGGGACAGATTAAAGACACTTAAAGATTTCCAGAAGCTATTGGGGGATATAGCCCACATACGTCTGGTTATTGGTATTAAAAACTATGAACTGGTTCATTTGTTCAAAACTTTAGATGGAAATAAGAATATGAATAGCCCCAGGGAATTCTCTGCTGAAGCCAAGAAAGAATTAGCATTGGTGGAAAAGAGATTACAAGAAGCATATGTTAACCGTATACGTCTAGTTATTGGTATTAAAATCTATGAACTGGTTCATTTGTTCAAAACTTTAGATGGAAATAAGGATCTGAATAGTCCCAGGGAATTCTCTGCTGAAGTTGATAAAAAATTAGCATTGATGGGAAAGGGATTACAAGAAGCACATGTTAACCATACAGACCCAGACCTCAACTACATCCTGGTTATTTTGCCTTCTGAATATTCCCCTACAGGAGTCATAATGCAAAGGAAAAATATTGTATTAGAATAGATATTTCTGCCACATAGACCAAGTAAAAAACCAAAAACATACATTGAAAAGATTTCAGATTTGATTTTCAAAGGAAAATTCAGGCTTCAACAATTGACTGGAAAGAATCTGGCAGAAATTGTTGTACATTTGACTAATGAGGAAATTGATCGATTATGGGCAGACAATGAACCTTGGCAAAAGGCCTGTAGTAGGTTTCTGGGGGAGATTAATAATAAATACACCTGAAGCAAAAGGATTCAATTTATAAAAAAGAATAATTGTATTTTCCCTCATGTGGTACAGGATAAACCTATTTCTGGAGCCCCTACATTTTTTTTTCCTTCTTTATTTTGTATTTATCAAAAAAAAACACAGTAAAAAGAATTTAAAATGTGGAAGAGTTAACAATAACTATACAGAGGATAAGAATGATAGACATGGCTTATCAAGGGAAGAAATACAAATAAGATTGCTACACCTATATTTTCTTTGTGTTCATGTTTCCCTCTGAATTCTTTTTTTTCATCCCTGTATATCCTTATTCAAGGTCTCTTCCCCCTCCCAACACATCTGGTCATTTTTTTCCTCTGCAACTCCCCATCCCCTCCCTGGGCAGGGAGCAGACAGTCCCATGGTCCCACTGACCCAGTAATGCTTAGATCAGTCTCCACTTCTGGCCAAATCCAGTTCTTTCCCCCCTCCCTCAAGAG
>PVIH01019767.1:0-34403 GCA_004025045.1 Sigmodon hispidus
AGTTTGTGAGACTTCGCTCAGGAGGATATTCTCCAAATCCATCCATTTGCCTGTGAATTTTAGAATATCATTTTTCCTTACTGCTGAGTAGTATTCCATTGTGTAGATGTACCACAGTTTGTTAATCCATTCTTCAGTTGAGGGACATCTAGGTTGTTTCCAGGTTCTTGCTATTGCAAATAATGCTGCTATGAACATATTTGAGCTAATACCTTTGGAGTGTGAATGTGCCTCTTTAGGGTATATACCCAGAAGTGGTATTGTTGGGTCCTTGGGGAGATTGATTCTCAATTTTCTGAAAAACCTCCATATTGTATTCCAAAGTGGCTGAACAAGCTTACACTCCCACCAACAATGGAGGATTGTTCCCCTTGCTCCGCATCCTCTCCAGCATAAGCTGTCATCCAGTATGTTAATATATAAAAGAGCAGGTCACGATCTACCTTTTTGTAGAAGTCATAAGACAGCAAAAACACAATAGAAGACTTTTTCATGAATCACTATAGATAATATTGACTATAAAGTCATATTTGCTTTTAGAAAAATACTTTCTTCATGTCTTTTTCAATATTTTTATGATTAATTTTAATCTTTCTTCCTCTATTGCTCTATGTTTCACACTAACACACACACACACACACACAAACACACACACACAAACACATACACTGACTTTTATGTCTAACTCTTGGTTTGATGAGTATTTTTCTAATAATATAAATATTAGTCTTAAGTACCATTTATACCACTACAAACAAGACTGTAACATCTTTTTTGTAAGACATATATAATCCTATATCTTTTTCTGTATCTATGTTCTATTTCTTCCAAACAGAAAATTTAAACCTAGATCTATTAACATTCAGAACCCAAATCCATAAAGTGTAGTTTGTATTGTTCTGATGTTTTTGTCTTTCAGGTCATAGGAGCCACAGGATGTTCTGTTTCTCAGTGTAACCTTGAGGACCCCTTGATTGTGCTATATGTCTTTCTGACATGTCTAGTCTCTAACCTTTTCCTCAGTTCTTGAGATTCAAGGTGATATTAACATAAATGACAATAAGACATGAAAAAAATTAAAAAAATAACATTAAAGCCTAGAAATGAATGTCTTTGTCACTCTGAAGACTTATTAAACTGTTAATATCAAATGCATAGAAACAGTTTTGTTCATTATTTTTAGGTGATATGAAAATTTCAGTTGTTTCAATTTAAAACACAGTTCGAAAATTAAAAAAGAAATTACTCTTTATTATATCAAGGTTTATAAAAACTACAAGCAGCAAGGGTTCCTGGAGTGAACAAGAAGAACAGCTGAGAATGAGTACCAAAGGAACACGAGCCTGTGATTATATGACAGTGTCCTTGTGAGCTGTTTGATTGAAAAGGTTAAAGATTTGTATGTAATAGTAATACATCAATAGTTTAGGAAATCCACATTTAATATGTCTTTTGGAAGCTTCACCACAGTAAGCATCGGATTAACACCCTCTTGGTCTCCCTGAGAACACATTCCTGCTCTTTCATATTTAAGACCTCACCTCATGTGCATGTTTGTCTAAATACAGCTGTGATGCTATTAAGCCATTGCAAATGTACTTTCATAGTTTAGAGTAAATGTTTTTGCAAATGTGATGTGAAAGTAGAAGCATGTCCCTATATTGGTTTATGTTGGAACACACTCCTAAACTAATTCAATGAGTAAACATAACTGGTATTTCTCTCATCTGTATGTTACAGTTTTCTTTTGAAAGACATAAACATACTTTAATAATATGTTAGTAGATGTATTATTCACTAATATAATAATTTTGGTATAATCATATATGAATTGATTTTATAATTAAGTTTTGAATAATTTTTCTGTTTCACTTTTTAAAGGGTATTTTATATGAAATACATTGCAGAAATGCTGGTTGGTATTACATATAATAACTGGAGTATGTGAAGTTGTTAATAAATATAAACCGCAAATTGCTGAAATATTCAGACAGTTTTTGCATTTTGGTTGTGGCTGAAGATTGCAAAGATGTGCAAAATTTTGAACATTTTCATGCTAGCCACAAAACTGCTATGTTTGCTCCTTCTTATAGCATATTTTTTTTTGTGGATAATCAGATCTTATAAATGTTTCATCCACAAACACAATACTTATTCCTGCTTACTATGTTGCAATAAAATTGAATTTTGTTATGATCCACTGCTTTTCTTCTGTTTGGAAAACAGTAATCAGTGAACAAAAGATTTTCAGATTTCTGTGTGTACTCTGGTTCCTGAGACCCATCCCAAGAGTTTACAGTATTTGGGGTCTTCAGCTGGCTTCAGAATGTACTTATCAATTAGCATCCTGGCAACTGAACCTGTAGCTGATGCTGCTGCAGTAACCAAGATCCATAGACTAGATATCCCAGAGCCCTGGGCTCAAACCAAATACTACTGGTCTGAAAATATATAGTGATAAAATGATAATTCTGCTAATGATATTTTTCCATATTATAAATCAGTTCTTTATTCAGTGATCATCAGAGAAGCTTCCTCCTGCATCAGATGTGGAGTCCAGAGAGAGAGAGGGTTGGGGTGGTGGAGAGGGAGTGAGAGAAGAACACACAGGGATGTCTCCTAAATTGGAATGTCTCTGCCAAATTCCTCCCTTCAGAACTTAGGGAAGTCAGTGGAAGTGGAAGAGGAAGTGGAAAGAGAATAAGAGTCAGAGAAAGTGGACTACTCCAGGAGACTATGACACTATAAATCACCTGAACAAAGCTCCTATGAACTGATAGAGACTGAAGCAGCATTCACAGCGCTAATATGTGTCTGCATATGGTTCTTTGTATATATATTCTGACTTTCAGTTTGGTATTTATATGAGACTACTGAAATGTGCACTGGAATGAACTTCTGACTCTTCTGCCTTATCTTGGGATGTTTTTTCTTTTATTGGCTTGCCTTTTCCAATTGTGGTGTAATTGCTTTTATTGTATTTTATTTTGTTTTGTTTGGTTGTTTCTCTTAGAAGCTTGTTTTTTTATTTAATGAAAGACAGAAAGGAGTGAATTCAGATGGGAAAAAAGGTAAGGAGGAACTGAGAGGAGTAGAGGAATCATAATTGCTATCAGAATATATTGTATGATAAAATAATCTCATCTAATAAAAGGAATAAAAAAATTATGATTGCTTTAAAGAGTGGCTCAGTTGACTAAACACATGTCTACTTAGGAATCTTGGTATTCGTTTATCAATAAATTATGATACTAATTTTCAAAAAGATATTATAACTGGGTGGGATAGTAAATTTATGTAACAGAGAAAAGGTTATAATTTCTCACATTAAATTGAGACAGAAAGCTTAGAAGTTGATGATGCTTATGAAGGAATCTTCAAAGAAAAGCCAATGATCTGTCACCAAGAAAGGAGATAGAAGATAGTCATCTTTTATCAGAGAAAAGAGTCAAGAATTACGCAAGAGAAATGTGACATTCTTTTTGTGGAAGATGAAACTAAACTGAGAACACAAAGTCCACTGTGAAGCATCATATAATGAGGAGGCTGGGGCAGGCGATATGAACAAGAGGTATCACAGAATTACACAAACAGTTGTAGAAATATATCACATATATAAGAAAATTACCATTCTATTGAAGATTATTACCTTAATAGCATCTGGTTTTACAAACATCCATTTTCTTCACATGGTCATCTCCAAAGGAATCAAAGATGACAAAGTCTTATCTAGCTTTGTCAAGTGGAATTGGAGAAAAAGACTTGTTCTGAGCTGCTGTTAACAAAATGGCTCCTGTTAAGTATTACTTAGAAGAGAGCTCAACTCTGTATGTCAAAAATCCTGGACTCCTAAGGAAGTTAAAAATCAACCTTACGTACAACTAACCTTAGTTCACGCAACCTTATAGATATATGGGAATACATAGAATCTTTCTATGATGTCATTCTTGATATTCCATATATTTTCCTATATAATATCTGTATATTTTAAATTATCACAGGAACTTCACATTTATCAAGGTGTTCAGATTATAGTTTTATTTGATAATTTAATGATTTGATTTTCTGAGTTCTAGGTAGGAATAATAATGTATTATAATATTTTGATAAGAATTGTGACAAAACTATATATATGTATGGTATATGTATCTATATCTACTTACATGTGCATGGTTACCAAGAAATGAAGAAGCTCATGGTTAACAAGAAATTTAGAATAGCAGTGTAAAATAATATGATTTGGACAAGAAGAATGGTGACAAATATCATATATACATGTACCATATATAAAGTATATGTATCTATATCTACTTACATGTTTATGGCTATAAAGAAATGTGGAAGATCTGTGATTTTACCATTTTAGTTACATAAACGAAGTAGATTTGGAACAATTTGGGACAGTAACAAAAAAATGAAATATTTATATTATTTCTCTAATTGCAAATGACAAATTACATAATTAAATACAAAAATTTGTTGTTTAAAAACCAAGTAGTAGTAAGTCATTTTTATAACTAAGTTCATCAGTGCAGAACTCACAGAGAAAAGAACAATGGGTTTGGAATAAAGGGAGAAAAATTACTGTTGGAGGGTGAAGTTGTTCTCTTGTATCTACAAATAAAACAAAAAGGAATTTCACTTCTTACAAGCTGGGATAACCATTACAGACTACCCATCTGCATGAAAACATCAAGGTATTCTGCATTTGGATTGAATTATTTTAGAATGTTAGACCTCAAAAATTGCTATTGAAGTTGCTGAATCAAAATAGAAAAATTACCCATAAGTGAATTTTAGCTTGATATGAAGACAAACTTTTCATCTTGGAAATGGCTTCAAAAAAAGCTTCTTCGACTTTCATGCTATATTATGTGGAGCAGAATTATCACCATCAGCTATTACATAATCAAATTATGGATCAACTCTGAAAAAAATTAAAGAGTCTGTGTTTTGCATGATCAAATATTCAGTCAAAATTTATCCTGTATAAAGAATAACATCTCATTGTATACATATTAATTATACCCTTTAAAATAATAACATTATGCATGTAATAAAAATTAGTTCTCAAATATTTATGGGTTTTTTTCTTTAAGAAATGCTTTCTCTGTGTAGCCCTGGCTGTCCTGAAACCTGCTCTGTAGATCAGGTGGCCTAAACTCAGAGATTCACCTGACTCGATCTCTTTAGTACAGATATCTAAGGGATTATCAATGTTTGATTCTTTTTATTTCATATACCATATACTATGGGTCTCTAAAAAGTTCTATGGCAAGGATTGAGTAGAAAATATTGAGAAGGTTTATCTTATCTCAGCAATTGATTATCAGGAGTAAAGTACTTACCTGGTCCCATCACTTAGCAGTCCAGATGTAGCAACTGCTTCCTAAAGAGGCTCAGATTTGTGATACAGACAAGTTTACTTTAATGGGAAAATGGCTTTTGGGAGCCAGCTCTCTGACTGACAATATGGTCTCCAGATTAATTCTTCAGTATTTTTGTGCTGCCATAGTGGAATAGACGTGTCTTAATGGGGTAAGCAGATTGCATATTGCTTGCCATTATATTTAAAATGTGAGGAAAGGTGAAAGATTTGGGGTGTGATCAGACTGTGTTTCTGTAAATGGACTGGCACCTCGGAGCTCATTCCATGCAGAGTAACTCCTAACTCAGCCTTGATACTGGGATGAGAAAATAGGATCTGCCTGGAGTGGCTGAACTGACCCACCTTGGGACATCTTGCCCTTTTTAGGGAGGGGATCGGGGAATGGGGTGGGGGAGGCTGAAGGTAGAATGAAAGGGATTGGGAAGAGAGGAGGATGGGTGGACAGGGGGATACATGGAAAAAAAGGACCATTTAAAAATAAATAGATATTTTTAAAAAAAAATACGAGGAAAGATGCTATTCCTGCTTCTAGTCCATCCTGCACATAATAAATTCCAGGTTAATTCCAGCAAAGGCTCTTCATAGAGCAAATACTAACACCAGGGCAAAGAAGACTAAACACAAAAGTGAAAAAAAGACGAAAGATTGATGTGGCATAAATCTTGAGAGTTAACATCAAGATCTTAAAAATCAATTCTCTGCTTTATTCAGGCCATGTGGGATTCGCTAAATACAGAGGCAATGTGATGGAAAGTTCCTATTCTGAGCAAGACGAGAGGCATTCAATTCTGCTCTGACTACAGATAGATGGCATAGAAGGAAAAGCTGTGAATCAGTAAATGAGGGAGAAAAGCAGAGGAGAGCCGATTTTCCCGTCACTTTAAGCTTTTCCCAGAGATGAATGATAGTAAAAGTAGAGTAGAAATCCAAAAGACCATGCTATATAGTAAAAAGAAATAGAGAAGTTTGCCAGCAGCCCTTGGTGCTGGAAGATGTAGCAGCTGAGTTCCATTTGTACAGAATACATCTGCATTTTTCTCTTACACAACCCTGAATGAGTAAATGCTCTGAAGACTTTTCAGTTATCACATGCTGTTTGGGAAAATAATTTTCCCCCATAATTCTTCTTGTTTTAAAAAAGACATTCATTTCTCTAGAAAGATAAATTTGTTTTATTGCTGATTTTCTTATTGTTGCTATTTTTGTTGAATCTTCAGATCCATATGGTTATCAAGCAAATACTAAAATTGTAGATAAACAATTGATATGATGTAAATGGATAGAAGGATAATTTTAAACCACTCTCTCAAAAATAATGTTCTGGTATTACCTTAAAAATTAAATTATAAAGCACATTTTTATCTTCTATGAATTGTTTTCACACCTTCATATACCATGTTTCCCTTACTCTTCTCTCTCAGGTGTCCTCCCTTCTTGCTACTCCTTTAATTTTTTCACTGCAAATATTATCAGTCTTTTAAATTTAATATAATTGATTCTTGAAGTGAACCCTTTAAAGTGTGTATTTCGAAACTGGATAATAGCTTACTGTTTTTTAAAATCTTATTCCTCTTCTTTGTATGCCCTGTGTATTGCAGTCTCGAGAAAACATTACACTAGGCATTGCTGTCTTGACTACTTCCCCAATACTCTTTCATTTATGTTTATAATGGGAATTATATATTGTGATATTTATAAATCAGAGTCTTATTAATATGTAGTCTAAAAGCAAGAATCCTTAATGAAGAGAACAAAACTTGAAACATATTGAAAATATTTTTTAATTCTGTAAAATATGCAATCAATTCCAAAATATAACGTTGTATTAAAATATTGTTATTAGAACATGGATTCTAATTTTTTTGATCAAATGAGATTCTTTTTTAGAATAATCAATGGACTTTCCTGGCTTATTTAGACTGCATTTTCTTCCCAGTTGCATGATATCTGACTATTCTCTGCCTTTCAACGTTTTTGTAGAAATCAGTATTGATTTTGTTATTTTGATTTTATTAATATAAATGTAAACTATAGTTTTAAAAATATATTTTAATATTTTAAAGTGTGTCCTGAAAGGGTAAAGTCAACCCTTTAGAATATATGGACAAATAAAATCTGTATTATTGCTCTAATGTAATAAAGTCTCTGATATTAGAGAATAACAAAGAAAGGTTCTGTGTCTCCATGAAACTGTGGTTATAGAGGTAAATAGTGTACAGAAAAATAGCTAGGCTTTGATGTGTGTGTGTGTGTGTATGTGATGTTTGTGGTTAGCTTTTTTATGTTTCAAAGTTACAGAAACTGTTTTAAAAAAAATGCTATTCTTTGTTGACAATTTTTCCTTCCCAGTTAGAGGCCCTCAGCAACATGAAATGATAGAAATTGAGAAAAGTACTTAGGCCTATCTATCTGTAGCTTATCGTTTTTCTATTATTTGTTATTATAGAAGTTGAGATGATCTAGCTACATAAAATAAGTACAATGGAAAGCACATATAGTCACATAATGCTCAGATGTTAATTTATGTACCAAATATTTTATTGAACATTTTATATTAAAAAATTTTATTATTTTATAAGTTACTTGAAATAATTTTCTTTATAAAACTCTAACTAAACAAGGTGGAAGAGATATTTACCTTGCAAATATGAAGATCTGAATTTCATTCTTCTGAATCCACATTTTAAAAAATGGTATTTAGTAATATGTGCTTGAAATTCCAGCACAAGGTTGGCAAATCTTTGCATCTGACAAAACATATTGTTTGTCAAGCTGCAACCCTAGGAACAATTTGTTTTGAAAATATAGCGTCAAAAAAAAAAAAGAAAATATAGGGTCAATAGCACTCAATTTTTTAAAATCTTATTTAGGCTGGTCAAAAGGTCTTCTCATAGAACCCTTTACCTCAAATCTAGTATTAGCTTCCAAAATTTTGCAGGCAATAGTTTGTGATTTTGGATCACTGCTGTAAAATTATCTAGTGGAGACCACTGTCCTTACTAGCTTTCTGTGCATTTTTATTTCCTTGTTATAGTCTTCCAAAACTTGTTGTAGCTAGTACTCAATTCATACAGTAAGATAAACAAACAGTGTTTTGTCTATTCTCAAATATATAGCAATGAAATAATCTTAAGGTTAATTATAAGAGGATAACTAAATAATCTCTCCCAACTGATGCTGAAGAACTGAAATGGAACACCAGGGAATTCAGATACATGAGTGAGCACCACTGTACAAAGTACACCACAAGACTTTTTTTATCATTACAAGTCCTTTCATAACGAAGTTACAAGTTTATAGTTCAGTAAGGATGCTTGATTCAAAAACTGGTAAGCTCAAGGTTATAGAAAGCACAACGATGTATTTGCTTTTTCAGAAAAAATCTGAGGCATGGAAATGTAATTTTTATTAACAATTCTCTAAAAACTGAGGAAAGTCACAAACATTTCTGTTTTTCCATCCACATTTTTTTTTTGCTTCCTCAGAACTATCAAAAACAAAAGTTTCCATGACAGAGTCACAAATTCATTATATCTTCACATAATCTTAGGTCAAAATTCAACAATAATTGTCGAGAAATAATCTAATCATTTCATGCAATCTCTGAATATGCTCATTACTTATTTATAAAATAAACGTCACTTTGGAGATGGAAATAATCCTGGAGATGGTGAGGAAATGAAATCCCCAAATAATTCTCAATTTGCAAATATGGGATAGCTTTAGCATATTATACTGATAACATCATTTTTTTCTACCAAAAATGTAAGGATATCAATACTAAAGATGCAATATTGTTATAAAATTAGAAAATACTTATTAAATGTTTGTTCAGCTTAGGCTTACAAAAATAAGAGGTTTTGTAGAATGAGTTACTGGCCTGTCTGTCCTGTGCTTCAAATCTTCAGTCCCACATAAACACACAGAGGCTTATATTAATTACATGATGCTCCACCTATATGTTGGTTTCGTGTATGAAATCACACACACACACACACACACACACACACACACACACACTACCAGGACCAGAGGAGAGTTTATTCAGAGAGTTTCCAGTACAGGGGCAGACAAGCAAAAGAGAAAAAGACACAGACTGCCACTTGGCGTTCCTTTTTAAGAGAATACATGGACACAGATTTACCTAGCTACACCTAGGGCCTTGCTCTCCATATGCTACTTGTTCTGCTGCTACCACCTTGGCTTCACCACGTGGCTGCTGCATTCCAGGAATTCTTATCTCACTCAAACCATGTTGGGTCTACAATGTAGTGTGCTGGGAATCCTTACACTATGGCTCAGGCATATTGATAGCTAGCTCTTGCACCTTAACTCAACTCATTTTCACTAATCTGTGCTGTCATGTGCCCCATGGCTTACCTGTTTCCTTACATTCTGCTTTATGGGTGGCTGGATCACATCTCTTTTGAATCTCTTTTCCTTCTATCTATGCTCCAATTTCCTCACCAACTTCTAAGATGTCTGTCATAGGCCAAGACAGTTCCTTTACTAAAGAATGATATTCAGAGGATAAGAAAGACATCCCACATCACTCTGTTAGTCATCATTGGGTTACTTTTGGTGGTATGTCATGTACAGGTATTTCCTTCTCCAGGTGTCCTCATCAGGTTCTGTAAATGGATAATACTTTCTTCTCAATTATTGTCTTTATCTATTCATGTGTTTGTTCTAAAATTGTATAACATTTGTGTCTTATAAGTGTAGACTGTTTATTTTACATTTTGAGAAGCTAGGATTTTATACTCAAGAAAGTGGTAGCACATCAGAGATGGTTTCTTCTTTTCCTTTGTGTTCTGATCGCAAAGTCCAGGATGATTCTCTGTTCCCTTTTCTAAATACAGTATTTCTATTCATAAGGTCAGAGAGCTCATAATATAATCACTTCAGCAAAGGTCCCACTTCTCATAATATCTCCTTTGACACTGACATTTGTTCTGGTGAAACTGGTGGAATATGACATCCACACCATAGAGTCTCTCTCATCTGTGTGCATTATGTTCCTTCCACCATTTTAACTCATTGGGTGTGTAAATTTTTAGTGAGTGGGTGGGGTCTCAGAAACCTTTATGGCTAACAAAATTAATAGCCAGGAGAGGCAAAAAGGCCGTTTGTCTCAAAATGAGTCAATAGCCAGTGTTGGTTGAAATGGCATGAGTCTGATTCTGTGTTGTCTAATTTAGGCATATTTAAATACAGCATAATTTAATGAAAATTATAAACTCAATCATGTGTATAACAAAGCATATGTAAATATCCTTGAGAAACAAAATAAGTGAAATATAGATTTGACATGACTGCATCAAAATGCCTTTTAAAGACCATAAACAAATATTGTCTAGATTGACAAAGAAAAGCAAATTTACTATAATGATCTCAGCCTGGAAAGGTCTATGGCCTCAAAGTTAGAGCAAATGTCACCATGTTAGGGAGCACCTACACTTCAGCTTTCTAGGCATTTAACAATTATTATATTCCTTTTCATGAAGGAACAATTTTATATGCCTAAAGTTCCAGGTTTTCCTAGTGCTTTTCTTTGAGCACAAAGACCTCTGGGTCTTCTATAAGTGAGGATTTGAAGTCGGTACAAAATCACTAGGTGAATTAGATAAATAAATTAAAAGCACTAAATCATTTCCCAACAACTTAGAAATTTTCATAATAGAGACACAATGAAAATTCAAGCCTTCAATCTAGATAAGCAGATCGGACTCATTTTAAGTCTTTACAGTATGAAGAGCAGTTAATTTCAACAAAATATACTTTGATGGTATCATATGTCAAATACAGGTTATTCCCAAAATAAACTGACCACTTTGTCTTTATCTAGAAGGGGAAAGTTTTCAAAAGAAGCATTGCAACTAGGTAAAAGGTTCACACAGAAAGTAAGGGTTGTGGGTACTGCTTCTCCTTATGTTCATTTTAATTTTTTATTATGAATAAAATCATAATTTTTATCCATGTATGTCCTTGTTTAGACTCCCTTCCCCCTCCTGCCCCTCCCAGACACTCTCTCTTCCTCCCATCACTTTTTCTCCTCCCCATCAAGGGCAGGAGGTCCCTAGGTCCAAGATGGCTTAGTTCAGCATCCACTCCAAGCAGATCCGCTTTCCTCACCCCAATATCAAGACTGGGTCAGGTGTTCCTCTGGAGGGAATGGGCTCCAAGGTGCAGGTCCATGGTGTTTCAGATTCTCAAAATGAGCCCAAAAATACTGAACTTGATAGAAAAGAAAGTGGGAAATATCCTTCAAAAAATTGACACAGGTGACTACTCCCTAATTATAACACCAGTAGCATAGACAATAAGAGCAACAATCAGTAAGTGGGCCCTCCTGAAACTGAGAAACTTCCATAAAGCCAAGGACACAGTCAATAAGACAAAACAGTCTACAGAATGGGAAATAATTTTCACCAACCCTACAAGTGACAGAGGACTGATCTCTAAAATATATAGAGAACTCAAGAAACTAGAACCCAAACCCTGAATAACTCAATCAAAAAATGGGGTTCAGAACTAAAATGGGAATTCTCAGCAGAAGAATTACAAATGGGTGAAAGGCACTTGAAAAAGTACTAGACATCTTTAGCCGACAGAGAAATGCAAATCAAAAAAACTTCAAGATACTACCTTAGACCTGTCAGAATGGCTAAGATCAAAAACACAAATGACAGCCTATACTGGAGAGGATGTGGAGCAAGGAGAACACTCCTCCATTGTTGGTGGGAGTGTACACTTGTTCAGCTACTCTGGAATGCAGTATGGCAGTTTCTCAGAAAACTGGGAATCTATCTCCCCAAGGATTCAGCAATATTACTACTGGGCATATACCCTAAAGATGTGCAGTCACACTCCAAAGGCATTAGCTCAACTATGTTCATAGCAGCATTATTTGTAATAGCAAGAACCTGGAAACAACCTAGATGCTCATCAATTGAAGAATGGATTAACAAACTGTGGCATATTTACACAATGGAGTACTACTCAGCAGTAAGAAAAAATGATATCCTAAAATTTGCCGGCAAATGGATGGATTTGGACAATATCCTCCTGAGCGAGGGATCACAAACCCAGAAAGATAAGCAGAGGATATACTCACTCATTAGTGGTCTTTAAACAAAAAGCAAAGCATGTCCAAGCTGCAAACCACAATACTTGTGTTTATTTTGAGAAATATTTCAGGATCTTATCAAAGATATCTCTGTGTGATAAAATTGTTGCATGGCAAAATTAGTCTTCAAAGGATTTGTATAAATCCCAAAGGCAGAAAATAGAGTTTCTTAAAGTAAATGAAAACAAAAAAACTGAGAGTAACTTTAACCTTCAGCACAGAAATGAAAACTTCTTGTAAATTTGTATTTATTAAGACAGAAATACAAGAGACAGGTGTATTTGTGCTTCCTTGAGAACATTGATTCAAAGTGTATTATTTTAATTTTTTTGCTTTTTATTCTTTTGACATATCTTTATTTAAATTAATAAAATATTTACTCAGACATAAATAAAATCTATATAAAAGAAGTTAAAAGTGAATATATAAATATATAATTGTTTATTCAAAATTTATTCTCATTTCTCATATTTTTTCTCATTCAATAGTTTTGACTTTATCATAGTGAGAAACAAGAATTTTAAAAAGTGAAATTAAAAAAAAAACTTACGATAACTAAAACAATCCTGCACAATAAAGCAAATTCTGGAGGTATCATTATCCCTGACCTCAATCCCTACTATACAGCTATAGTAATAAAAACACCTGGGTATTGGCATAAAAAGTGACATATGGACCAATGGAATCAAACTGAAGACCCTGATATTTATCTGCATGTGGTGGGAATGTTCTGTCTGTATGCTGTAAATAAAGGAACTGTTTTGGCATGTGTCAGGTGCCATAGAAGTAGGTGGAGAAATCAGAATAGGCAGGAAATCAGAGAGAGATAGAGGAGGGCAGAATTAAGACAGACTCTATCCAGCTGCCAAAGAAGAAGGATGTAGAACCCAGGTGAGCTGAGCCACACCATGGGCCATGTGGCAGATAGAATAATGAAAATGGGCTGAATTAAGAAGGAAGGGCTAGCTAGCAATGTGTCTGAGACATAGGCCAAACAGGATAAAATTAATATAAGTGTCTGAGTCATTATGGGGAGGGAAGCCACCTCAGGCAGGTCAGACCTCTGGCCCATAAGAGGTCAGAAACCTGCTACAACATCTGCCCATCTATAAACACCTGATTTCTTACAAAGAATTCAAAACTGTACAATGAAAAAAATAGCATTTTTAACAAATGATACTGGCATGACTAGATGTCAACAGGTAAACGATTGCCTATAGATCCATATCTGTTTCCATGGATAAAAAAGTCCAAGTGGATCAAAGACCTCAACGTACATCTAGTTACACTGAAACTAATAGAAGAGAAAGTAGGAAGTAGCTTTAAATGCATTGACACAGGGATCACTTCCTAAATATAATACCAATAGCATTGACACTGAGAGCAACAATTAATAAACAGGAACTCTTGAAACTAAGAAGCTTCTGTAAAGCAAAGGGCACAGTAAATAAGACAACAGCCTACAGAATGGGAAAAGATATTTACCAACCCCACATCTAACAGAGGGCTAATTTCCTAAATATATAAATAACTAAAAAAAAAAATTGGCATCAAAATATCAAACAATCTCATTAAGAAAATGGACAATAGGTCTAAACAGAATTCACAACAGAAGAATCTTAAATGGCCAAAAGACATTTATGAAAGTGTTCAAAAATCTTTAGTCATCAGGGAAATGCAAATCAAAATGATTCCAAGATTCTATCTTATTGTCAGAATGTCTAAGATTAAAAACACTGATGACATCTTATGTTCGAGAGGATGTGGAGCAAGTGCAACACTCATCCACTATTGTTGGGAGTGCAAACTTGAACAGCTACTTTGGAAATCAGTATGGCGACTTCTCATAAAATTGGGAATCAATCTACAACAAGAACCAATGATGCCACTGTTGTGCATATAACCAAGGGATTCTCAAGTATACCACAAAGACAGTTGTTCAACTATGTTTATAGCAGCATTATTTGTGATAGCCAGAATCTGAAAACAACCTAGATGCCTTCAACTGAATTATGGTTGTAAAAAAAATGTGATTCATATACACAGTAGAGTGTTTCTCAGCAGTAAAACAATGACATCATAAAATTTTCTGGCACATAGATGGAACTAGAAAATATCATCCTGAGTGAGATAACCCAGACTTGAAAGGACCAACAGGGCATGTTCTCACTTATAAGTGGATACTAAACAAACAAACAAAAGCAACAAAAAAACAAAACAAAACAAAACAAAGCAAAAACAAACGATACCCAGACTACAACCCACTGCTTCCAAGAAGCTAGCTAACAAGAATGACCTTAAGAGGGAGGCATGGATAGCCCTGGGAAGGGAAAATAGATGAGATCTCCTGAGCAAACTGGCTGCAAGGGAGGCAGTAGAGGAGAGGGGATGGGGGATGGATGAAAACATAAGAGAACTGAATGGTTGACCTGGAACAGGAACAAAGTGGAAGAGTAATGAAAAAGATGTTGATACAGGGAGACATCATGAAGTTAGGGTAAAATCTGGTACTAGGAAAATTTCAAAAAATATACAGGGATGACCTCAGCTTAGACTACTAGCAATAGTGGAGAGGGTGCCTGAAATGGCCTACCTTATTAATGAGATTGGTGAATACCCTGTCATCATAGAGCCTTCATCCAGTAACTTATGGAAGCAGATACAGAGATTCATAGCCAAGCACCAAGCTAAGCTCTTGGAGTTTAGTCAAAGAGAGTGATGAAAAATTATATGAGCCAGGGAGTGAAGATTATGTTGAAGAAATTTACAGAGACAACTAAATCAAGCTAGTGGGAACTCACAGACTTTAGGCCTACAGCTGTGGAGCCTGCATGGGACCAAACTGCGCTCTCTGCATAGAGCAGATAGTTGTGTAGCTTGTTATGATTAAAGGGTCTCTGACAGTGGGATTAAGATCTATCTCTGGTGCATGAACTGACTTTTTGGAGTCTGTTACCTATGAAGGAACACCTTGCAAATCCTTGCTGCGGGGGGAGGGTATTGGACCTGCTTCAACTGAATGTACTCAGGTTTTTGTTGACTTCCCATAGAAGGACTTATCTTTTTGGAGGAGAAGATGAGAGGATAAAAGGAAAATTGTGGTTGGCATGTGAAATGAATAAAATAGAAAAATAAAATGTGCAAAAAATTAAAAAAAATAAAAAAATCTTTATCTTGTACAATGTTCAATCAAAGTCACATTAACCCAGCTCATTCAAAAATTCTGGATTCTGTGAAGTGTTTTATGAAAAATAGCTTGTCCTCTGAGATAGCAACTATAAAGAAGTTGTAAAATATTTCATAATATTTTACATTCACTCATTTCATTATTTGCCTGTTAGTTTGAAACAAACAGTGAACACTGATTTTAAAGAATTTTCATGTTCCAAAATTATTTAGAACAAAATGATATGTGGCTAATAATAATATGCCCAGAGCTGATTTATTTCTAAATGAAACTTGCATCTACTAATAGAGCTATTGTTTTGTAATGTAAGACACATCCATGAGTCAAGAACTGTAGAAGTACATAATTCCTTATCCTTACAAATAATTAAAAGATCTGGCTATTACAAATAATGCTGCTTTGCTTTTTTCTTGTTTATTTGTTTAGAGACCACTAATGAGTGAGTACATTCCCTGCTTATCTTTCTGAGTTTGTGATACCTTGCGCAGGAGGATATTCTCCAAGTCCATCTACTAGCCTGCAAATTTTAGGATATCATTTTTTTTTTTACTGCTGAGTAGTACTCCATTGTGTAGAAGCATGCCTAAGCTGCAAACCACAACCACTGAACAGCTTGGGATCAGAAACACCCTGGATTGATTCCTCGGATCCCACTCCCTCTAGAGGAACATCTGACTCACTCTTGAAGGAGGGGTGAGAAAGCTGGATCTGCCAGGAGTGGAGACTGAACTAAGCAATATTGGGTCAGTGAGACCATGGGACAGTCTGCTGCCTGCCCAGGGAGAGGATGGGGAGTGGTGGAGAAGAAGAAATGATCTGATGTTGTGGGAGGAGGAAAGGACCTTCAATAAGAATATACAAGGATAGAAAGTGTGACTTCTTTGTTAATAATAATAATAATAATAATAATAAAATATACAGCAAAAGACTAAAGAGCTAGCAAAAAACCCCCCAAAAACAAATAATGCTGCTATAAATATAGTTGAGCAAATATTCTTGTGGTCTGAATGTGCTACCTTTAGATATATGCCCAAGAATGGTTTGCAGCATAGGTTGCCATTTTTGCTGTATTTTTGATCTTAGCTATTCTGACAGGTATAAGATGGTATACCAGAGTTGTTTTGATTTGCATTTCCATGATGGCTAAATATGTGGAGCCTGTATCCTAAAGAAAAATAACTTGCTCAGCCTTGATACAGAGGGAGGGACTTGATCCAACCTCAACTTGATATGACAGACTTTGTTGATTCTCTTTGTGAGCCCTTAACTTATTCTCTTTGAGAAGTAGTTGGAGGTAGAAAAAAATAGGGACCAGAGTCAGAAGAGAAAAGGAAAGGGAACTTTGGTTGGTATATTGAAAACTGTTATCATGATATAATCAATTGTAGATTGGTTGGGAGGGTGGATAGGTTTTGTTCCTCACTTGGTTCTTATTACATTCAATATTATAATAATCATGTAGTTACTGAATGCTCTTTTTTTATCATTTTAGTTTCAGAGCTTTCTGTTGATACTTCATTAAGCTCACTGTTTCTGTGACTGTTCAGAATTTGAAAAACTATATTAATAAAGCATGACTATGCAGTTCAAGAAGATAAAAAATTAAAAAAATAGTTAAAAGAAATGTACATAAAATATACCATATATTTTAATGAAGATTGTTTTGTTACATTAGTCAGATAAACAATTTGGCAGAAAACTTACTAAATATATTTTCAAAGTTAAATATAAACACTTCAAATGAAATAGTGGAGTATCTAACGGCATAATTTCAGCCATTTCTTTGGCATAGAGGCTTAAAATATTCAATGGACAAAAAAGAATATCTTTAACAAATGGTGTTGGCATAGCCACATGGTAGTGTATAGAAAAATGTAAATAGATCCAAGCCTATCAACCTATATAACAGTCAAATCCAAGTGGAACAAAGATGTCAACATAAATCCAGCCATACTGAATTTGATAGAAAAGAAAGTGGGAAATACCCTCCAATGCATTTGCACAGGTGACAACTTTCTAATTATAACAACAGTAGCACAGACACTAAAAACAAGAATCAATAAGTGGGATCTCCTGAAACTGAGATGCTTCTGGAAAGCCAAGGACACAGACAAAATGAGAGCCTACAGAATGGGAAAAGATTTTCAACAACCCTACGAGTGACAGAGGACTGATCTCTAAAATATATAGAGAACTCAAGAAACTAGAGCCCCAAAACTGGTGTAAGTCAATCAAAAAATAGGGTTCAGAACTAAAAAAGAAATTATCAGTAGAAGAATTACAAATGGCTGAAAGGCACCTGAAAAGGTGCTCAACATCTTTAGCCATCAGAGAAATGCAAATCAAAATAACTTAGAGATACCCCCTTATACCTGTCAGATTGGCTAAGATAAAAGACACAGATGACAGCCTATGCTAGAAAATTTGCTGAGCAAGGGGAATACTCCTCTATTGTTGGTAGGAGTGTAAGCTTGTTCAGCCACTCTGAAATGCAGTATGGCAGTTTCTCAGAAAACTGCGAATTAATCTCTCTAAGGATCCAGCAATACCACTACTGGGTGTAGACAGTAACAATTTACATTCACATAATAAAGGCATTAGCTCAACTATGTTCATAGCAGCATTATTCATAATAGCAAGAACCTGGAAACAACCTAGATGTCCATCAACTGAAGAATGAATGAACAACCATTTTATGCTAATCAACCAGTTTCCTTCTCAAGTAAAATCACTGAAGAAGACATAATTTTATTTTTAGACATGTTCAAAACAAGCAGAAAGCAATTTCCTCAAAATAGGATATCTGTACATCTACACAATGGAGTATTATTCAGCACTCCCTCCAGAGGAACACCAGACCCAGTTTTGTTGGGGTGAAAAAAGAAGATCTGGCTGGAGTGAATGCTGAACTAAGTCATGTTGGGACCTTGGTACCTCCTGTCCTTCCTTGCTGGGGAAGAGACAAAGTGATGGGGAGTAGAGTGAATAAATGGCAGTGGTAGAGGGAAGGGAGTCTAAACAGGGGCATACATGGATAAAAATATGACTTTATTCATAATAAAAGAGATAAAAAAGAAATAAATAAATGGATAAAAGGGCTTAGAGGACCCAGAGTCTGTAATAAGAGGTAGAGTCCCTAGTTAATTGAGTTTGCATGGAGGAGGGGCACCTGCTATCAGTCTTGCTAGAGAGCTGGGGATGAGACTGGACAGGAACAATAATTAAATTGAGTCTCAGGCCTATTTGGCCACGTAGAAAGTGTTTCTAGGTTTTAGAGGTAGATGTAAATGAGTGCAAATGAACTAGGAGAGAAGACTGCTGAAAGAATTCTAAGAAAAGAGTGAAAGCTGCATTTGCACATGGAATCACTGTAACTAACCTTAAGGATCTTTATACTGTCAAAGTAAATAAAACCTTTTCACAAAGAATGTAACAATGGGCCAGGTGGTGGTGGCTCATTCCTTTAATCTCAATAGTCCAGATCCAGGCAGGTAGATCTCAGTGAGTTCAAAGCAAGTCTGGTCTTCAGAGTAAGTTCTAGGACAGCCAGGGTTTCAGATAGAACGCCTTTCACAAAACAAATAAATAAACAAACAATGAACAACAAATTTATCATAAAATGACATGTATATCCATAAGTACATGTGGATACAAATAATTTTCCAAATAAACAATAAAGGAAGAAGAAAAAATGATATCCTAAAATTTGCAGGCATATGGATGGATTTGGAGAATATCCTCATGAGAGAGGTATCACAAACCCAGAAAGATAAACAAGGGATGTACTCACTCATTAGTGGACTTTAAACAAAAGCAAAGCATGTCCAAGCTTCAAACCACAACCACTGAACAGCTTGGATCTGAAACACCTTGGACAGGCACCTTGGAGCCCATTCCCTCCAGAGGAACACCTGACCCAGTCTTGATGTTGGGGTGAGGAAAGCTGATCTGCCTGGATTGGTTGCTTAACTAAGACATCTTAGGACCTTGGAACCTCCTGCCCTTGCTGGGGAGGAGATAAGGAGATGGGGAGAAGAGAGTGACTGGGAGGGTCAGCAGGTGGATGGGACTTTGAACAAGGGGATACATGGATTTAAAAAAAAAAATGAGACTTTATTTATAATAAAGAAAGGAAAATAAATAAATAAATAAATAACCATAATGTTAAAAAAAAAAATCTTGCAACACTTTAGGTTATTCTGTAAATAAAATTAAATTTAATGACATGAATAGAACTTATTATGGTTTTTGTTTTGCAAGAAAACATTTTAGAAATCATGTACCTTTGTTTTTATTTTATGCTAATCAACCAGTTGCCTTTTCAAGTAAAATCACTGATGAAGACATAATTTTATTTTTAGACATGTTCAAAACAAACAGAAAACAATTTCTTCAAAATAGGATATCTGACTATGAAATTTCATCTCATAGAAGTTGCCTTTTACTCTTTTTATACCAGAAACTATTTCTCCTTGACTGAGTCTTATTCTTGCTAAGTACATTATCACTGAGCTATTGTCTCATTTCCATAATATGTTTAATATCAAAGATATATCCATATTCTGTCATTTAAATTATTTTCTAACTAAACTATTTTTACATCTATCACTATTAATGTAGCAAGGACAACCTTTCAGAAAGTTTTCTCCAGTCGGTTCTTTCACTGAAAATTTTAACTATTTTCATGTCTCTCATGAAAATAGCATGTACTTCTTTATAAGTGCCTTTATGCATGTGTTTATATAGAACATGTATTCACAATTCTTCTTACTCATGTATCTTGTTATAAAATTAAAGAAAACAGTAGACTTATTAAAAGTGACTGAGCAGAAGCCCATATTAAATAGAGAAAGTCACCAATAAAAGTGACAAAGTAACTGAGTAGAAATCCATTAGTTTAATCCACATTAATTTCATTTTTATTATTCTCAGTATCTACATGAAACATTTAGTTTACAGCCAGAAAAAAATTAATAAAATCTCTTTAGTGTAAATACCAAGAATTCCATGTGGTAATAGAAAATATATATCCTTATCTTGTATAATATGATTTTGGTATAAAAGGTATTTCATCAAATTATGATTTTAAATTATTCATATTCACACATTATGCATATTAATTTGAGCTACTATTATGATCAAACACCATGAGCAAAATTAAGTTGTAGAGGAAAGGGATGTTTAGCTTACACTTCCATATCCATAATGAATCACTGAAGGAAATCAGGACAGGAACTCAAACAGAGCAGGAAGTTAGAGGTAGGAGCTTTTTGAGGTGGAAAAATCAGTCAGCAAGAGCAAGTTCTCCAATATCCTCACTGCTAAGCTGAGCTCTCCATCACTAACCTGGCCAGTTCATGCTATGCAGCGAAGAGCAAATAATGCTGCCACTTCTCCTACTTTCAAGTCCCTAGTGCTGGCTCAACCACACCTGTATCACCAAAGCCATTCTCCCAGGTGCTGAAGCTGATAAAGTGCAGGGACAGCTCTACCATTCTAATGACCGCAGGACCAGCTTTACCATCTGCCTTAGGCAGTGTGTATGTGTGTGTGTGTGTGTGTGTGTGTGTGTGTGTGTGTGTGCGCGCGCGCGCGCGTGCATGAAGGGTGAAACTTCTCCCTTGACCACACTATCATATGGCAGATGAAGGACAGAAATAGATATTGCAAGTTCCCTTTCTCAAGGCAAACTTATACCTTCAACTTTAAACAGGATAAACTCCACTGTATTGCACAGGCAAGGTTCAGGGCTTGCCTTCCCAAGAGCTCCAGCTGGTAAGTGGGAATGTCAGCTCTCTGACCTTGGCAAACTGGGGTGGGGGGCATCTTTCCCTCACCCATGACATCATATGGCAGATGAGGTGGGTGGACCAACCCCCCCTACCTCTAGTGTTGCAGCCAGTGAGGGGCAGAGCCAACTCTATCATCTTTGCCTTCAGCTGTGACAGGAGCAACAAACATCTTGGCTGCAACATGGCCACTGATCAAGATATGGGTTTTTTGTAGTAGCCCAGAACTGGACTTCATCATGTCCCCAGCTGGCAAACAAATCACCTATCTCAGTCTGCTCTTGATCACCTTCACCTATTCAAATCTGCCTCTCTCTCAGCACACATTCCCTCTCTCTGTCACTCTCCCATAGTCCATCATATATTTGCTCCCCAAAATAGTGCCGGATCACCCACATTTTCTGCTTGACATATGGATCTCTTTCTCCCACCCTGTCTTGGTGCTGGGCAGGTTGTATTTTCTTCTCACTATTCCAGGCAGGCACCCACAGTTAGAGGCAGTTTCTGAAAAGAGATTCTCCTCTCTCAGACCTCTACCTTGTGTGAAGTTGAAATATTTGGACCTGATAATAAATCAAAGTGTGTTGTACTTTTTTTTTTTTTACAAATTCTGTCTCTATATTTTCATCAATCGTCAAATACATTTTTAAACACTGTTAAAGATGGTGTTCTTAAGATAAATATTGACATTTATTATATATTTATTATTTATTTATATACATATTAATTTATTATGTAGATAATATGTGTGCACTTAATATGCATCTATATAAAATGTATACTCATGTATATGTGTGATTTAATATACACATATACATATGTATATACTCATTCAAAAACTCATTAAAATTATGTTAAATTATATAATTTTATATAACAATTATAAAATTGTTGTTATATTATTAAAATAGTGCTGCCTAAACAGAATAATGTTTTTCTAATTTTAGCATTTTGTTTGACAGCTTCAAAATTAATAGTGATCAAAACAAGTTCCATATTAGACAAAGACATATAAATTTTGCTGTATGAGACCTGGAAAGTTGTCTCCATGGTTAAGAACCTTGACTTTTCTTTAAAGGCACCTAAAATGTAGTTTACAACTGTTTGTAATTTCAGTTCCAGTGAATCTGAAACTCTCTTCTGGCCTTCATTGGCCTGACTACAGCACATAGACTTCTTTGTAGCCAAAACACTCATAAGCATAAAGTAACAAAATGATAATTTAGAAATAAATTTTTGGCTTCCGGGACCGGGTGCTGTCTGCAGAGTAAGTCCCAGCGAACTCTGTAGCAGGTGCAGATAAAGTCTGCCTGTCACCATAACCACAGCTGCTACTGAGGGAATTTGCACGGCCACCCACCTACACCTTGAACTCAGCGAACAGACAACTTCTGGGGTCTCTGAAGGGCAGATTCAGACCCTGCCCAAAGAGGTGAGAGGAGGCACACAAGCCTGAGTGCCACAACTGACCAGGAATCATCTAATCGTGAACCACTGAAGCCATGGGCAAACGTCAGTCAAAAAATTACATAATAATACAAAGAACAACATGGTAACTCCAGAAGAGATGGGCAATCTTACAAATATAAGATCTGAACTGAGCAATGAAGAGGAAACGGAAGGAAGCAACACCAAAAATTCCTTTTTGATGATCATCAAAGTTTTCAAAGAAGATATGAAAAATAGTCTTAAAGAAATAGAAGTAAATACAAACCAAAAATTGGAAGAGATGAACAAATCTATGAAAGAAACATGGCAGGAACTAAAAGCTGACATGTAAGCAATAAAAAAGGCACAAAATGAGGCAAAGATGGAAATAGAAAATCTGAAGAAAAAAGCTGGAACCACAGATACAAGCATAACAAACAGAGTTCAAGAGATGGAAGATAGAATCTCTGAAGTGGAACACTCAGTAGCTCAAATAGATATATCAGTCAAAGAAAATAGTAAAACTAAAAAAGCCATAACTAAAAATGTTCAGGAAATCTGGGACACCGTGAAAATACCTAATTTGAGAATAATAGGAATAGAAGAAGGAGAAGAATACCAGCTCAAAGGCACAGATAATGTTTTCAATAAAATCATAAAAGAAAACTTCCCTATCCTGAAGAAGGAAATGCCTATAAAGATACAAGAAGCTTACAGAACACCAAATAGATATGACCCTCAAAAAAGTCAGCGAGCCACATTATAATCAAGCCACAAAACATACAGAACAAAGAAAAAAAATTTTGAGAGCTGCAAAAGAAAAGGGCCACCTCACATATAAAGGCAGACCCATCAGAATAACGCCTGACTATTCAATGGAAATGATGAAAGCTAGAAGGGCTTGGGCAGAAGTTATACAGACGCTAAAACAGCAAGGCTGCCACACTAGAATACTATACCCTGCAAAATTATCAATCACCATAGATGGAGTAAACAAGGTATTTCAGGACAAAGTCAGACTGAAAGAATATCTATCTACCAATCCAGCACTACAGAGAGTATTAGAGGGAAAACTCCAACCTAAGGACCCCAGATACACCCACGAAATCACAAACAATCAATAATTCCACAGAAGAATACCCCACAGAAAGGAAATACAAACAAGTTACCACCATGAATGGCAGGAAATATGAATCAATGGTCACTAATTTCCCTTAATATCAATGGTCTCATCTCTCCTATAAACGTCACACACTAACAAGATGGATACAACAACAGAAGCCATCCTTCTGTTGCCTACAAGAAACATACCTCAACCTCAAAGACAGACACAGGCTTAGAATAAAGGGTTGGGAAAAGATTTTGCAGTCAAATGGTACTAAGAAACAAGCAGGGACTGCAATACCAATATCTAACAAAGTAGACTTTAAGCTAAAAGCAATTAAAAGGGACCAAGATGGTCACTACTTATTCATCACAGGAAAAATTGGTCAAGAGGAGATTTCAATCTTAAATATTTATGCTCCTAATATAAGGGCACCTACTTATGTAAAAGAAACACTGCTAAAGCTCAAATCCCACATCAATTCTTACACCCTAATAGTGGGAGACTTCAATACCCCACTTTCAACCCTGGATAGTTCAACCGGACAGAGTCTCAACAGAGAAATAAGGAGTCTAAAAGAGGTTATGATGCAAATGGATTTCATAAATATCTACAGAAGCTTCCACCCAAAGGCAAAGGAATATACATATTTCTCAGGACCTCATGGAACTTTCTCCAAAATTTACCACATAAATGGTCATAAAGCAAATATCAACAGATAAAAAAAAAATGGAAATAATCCCTTGAAACATATCAGACCACCAGGGCCTAAAGTTAGACTAGAGTTCAACAACATCAAAACTCAAAGAAAGCCTACCAACTCATGGAAACTAAACATCACTCAGTTGAACCATCTCTGGGTCAAGGAAGAAATTAAGAAAGAAATCAACGTCTTCCTAGAATTCAATGAAAATGAATCTACAACGTATCCAAATTTGTGGGACACAATGAAAGCAGTCTTAAGAGGAAAATTCATAGCGCTAGATGCCTATATGAAAAATCTAGAGAAATCCCACACTAGAGACCTAACAGCGCAGCTGACAGCCTTAGAACAATTAGAAGCGAACTCACTTAGAAGGAGTAGACAGCAGGAAATAATCAAACTTAGAGCTGAAATCAATACAATTGAAACAAAAAGAATAATACAAAGAATCAACGAATCTAAGAGTTGGTTCTTTGAGAAAATTAACAAGATAGATAAGCCCTTAGTCAAACTAATCAAAAAACAGAGAGAGTGTTCAAATCAACAAAATCAGAAATGAAAAGGGGGACATAACAACAGACCCCCAGGAAATACAGAGAATTATCAGATCATATTTTGAAAATCTGTATTCCACAAAAATGGAAAACTTAGAAGAAATGAACAGCTTTCTGGACAGGTAATACCTACAAAATTAAATGAAGATCAGATTAATTATCTAAACAGGCCTATAACCCTTAAGGAAATTGAAGCTGTTATTAAAAACCTCCCCAAAATAAAAGTCCTGGTCCAGATGGTTACAGTGCAGAATTCTACAAGACATTCAAAGAAGAATTACTACCGTTAATCCTCAAACTATTTCACACAGTAGAAACTGAAGGAATATTGCTAATTTCCTTTTATGAGGCCAAAATTACCCTAATACCCAAGCCACTCAAAGACACAACAAAGAAGGAGAATTACAGACCAATTTCCCTCATGAATATTGATCTGAAAATTCTCAACAAAATTTTGGCAAACCGTATACTACAATGTATAAAAGATATCATCCACCACTACCAAGTAGTCTTCATCTCAGAAATGCAGGGATGGTTTAACATATGAAAAACTGTAAACGTTATCAATCATATAAACAAACTAAAGGAACAAAACCACATGATCATATCATTAGATGTGGAAAAAGCCTTTGACATTATCCAATTTCCTTTATGATTAAAGCCCTGGAGAGATCATTAATACAGGGAGAATACCTAAATATAATAAAGGTGATTTTCAAGAAGCACACAGCCAGTATCAAACTTAATGGAGAAAAACTCAAAGCAATCCCACTAAACACAGGAACTAGACAAGGATGTCCTCTCTCCCCTTATCTATTCAATATAGTTCTGGAAGTTTTAGCTAAAGCAATAAGGGAACGAAAAGAGATTAAGGGGATACAAATTGGAAAAGAAGAAGTGAAGCTATCTCTATTTGCAGATGGTATTTTTGTATACATAAGTGACCCACAAAATTCTTCCAAGGAACTTCTACAGCTGATAAACACCTTCAGCAATGTAGAAGGATACAAGAATAACTCAAAGAAATCAGTAGCCCTTCTGTACATTAAAGTTAGAAGAGCTGAAAAAGAAATAAGGGAAACATTACCCTTCATAATAGCTGCAAATACTAATAAATTCTTTGGAGTAACTATAACCAAAGAAGTAAGAGACATATTTGAGAAAATTTTTAAATCACTGAAGAAAGAAATGGAGGAAGATATCAGAAAATGGAAAGCTCTCCCATGTTCCTGGATTGGTAGGATCAACATAGTAAAAATGGCAATTCTACCAAAGGCAATCTACAGATTCAATGCACTGCCCATCAAAATCCCAACACAATAATTTTTGGACCTTGAAAGAACAATACTCAGTTTCATTTGGAATAACAGGAAAGCCAGGATTGCCAAAACAATTTTACTCAACAAAAGAACCTCAGAATGTATTACCAATCCCTGACTTCAAGCTATACTATAGAGCTACAGTAATAAAAACAGCCTGGTACTGGCATAAAAACAGACTTGTGGACCAATGGAATAGAATTGAGGATCCAGACATTAACCCAAAAACCTATGAACACCTGATCTTTGACAAAGAGGCCCAAAACATTCAATGGAAAAAGGACAGTATATTTAACAAATGGTGTTGGCATAACTGGATGGAAGTGTGTAGAAAAATGCAAATAGATCCGAGCCTGACACCCTGCACAAAACTCAAATCCAAGTGGATCAAAGACCTCAACTTAAACCCAGCCACTTTGAACTTGATAGAAAAGAAAGTGGGAAATACACTTCTATGAATTGGCACAGGCGACCACTTCCTAAATATAACACCAGTGGCACAGACACTAAGACCAACTATCAATAGTGGGATCTCCTGAAGCTGAGAAGCTTCTGCAAAGCAAAGGACACCGTCAATAGGACAAAACGACAGCCTACAGAATGGGAAAATATTTTCACCAACCCTAAAAGTGATAGAGGACTGATCTCTAAGATATATAAAGAGCTCAAGAATCTAGAGCCCAAAACCTTGAATAACCCAATCAAAAAATGGGGTACAGATAAAAAGGGAATTCTCAGCAGAGGAACTATGAATGGCTGAAAGGCACCTGAAAAAGTTCTCTTCTTCTTTAGCCATCAGAGAAATGCAGATCAAAACAATTTTGAGATACCAACACCTGTTAGATTGGCTAAGATAAAAGGCACAGGTGACAGCCTATGTTGAGGAGGATGCGGAGCAAGGGGAACACTACTCCATTGTTGGTGGGAGTGTAAGCTTGTTCAACCACTTTGGAATGCAATATGGAGTTTTCTCAGAAAATTGAGAATCAATCTCCCCAAGGACCCAGCAATACCACTTCTGGGTGTATACCCTAAAGAGGCACATTCACAGTCCAAAGGTATTAGCTCAACTATGTTCATAGCAGCATTATTTGTAATAGCAAGAACCTGGAAACAACCTAGATGTCCCTCAACTGAAGAATGGATTAACAAACTGTGGTACATCTATACAATGGAATACTACTCAGCAGTAAGAAAAAATGATATCCTAAAATTTGCAGGCAAATGGATGGATTTGGAAAATATTCTCCTTAACGAGGTATCACAAACTCAGAATGATAAGCATGGGATGTACTCACTCATTAGTGGTCTCTAAACAAACAAACAGGAAAAAAAGCCAAGCATGCCCAAGTGGCAAACCACAACCACTCAACAGCTTGGGATCAGAAACACCCTGGATTGACCCTTCGGAACCCACTCCAACTATAGAAACACTTGACTCACTCTTGAGGGAGGGGGCCCAAACTGGATTTGGTCAGGAGTGGAAACTGATCCAAGAATTATTGGGTCAGTGGAACCATAGGATTCTCTGCTCCCTGCTCAGGGAAGGGATGGGGAGTTGCGGAGTAGAAAAATGCCCTTATTTTGGGAGGGGGAAATGACCTTGAATAAGGATATACAGGGATGGAAAAAAATTCAGAGGGAAAGCTGAACACAAAGTAAATATATGTGTAGCAATCTTATTTGCATTATCACCCTTGATAAGTCATGCTTATGATTTTTATCTTCTTTATAGTTATTGTTAACTTTTCAGCATTTTAAATTCATTTTACTGTTATTTTGATAAATATTAAATAGATAAAGAAGAAAAAAAGAAAAAAAAAGAAAGAAATTTGGATTTATTTTAAAAATATATGTTCTAAAAATCTCAACGTATAGTGATAACTTATTTTTGTAACTGTATCCACATCTAAAATTTTGATAGTTTCTCAGTAGATAAAGTTGATTATTAAATTAATTTTATATTTATGTTAAAATTAACTTCATCTAACGATCAAATAATTTTGTATCAGCATCCTGTCATTTGTTAACGTATTACATCATATATTAAGTAATTTGAAATATACTCCAATTATATATATATATATATATATATATATGTTTAGTTTGCTTCACAATTTCACTAAAATTTGGAATATTATCAATGAATTATAATTCTCTGGCCAACATAATTGCTTTTCCAGTTTTATCCTGGGTTTATTATGACATGGAATGCATATGTGGTTTATGCTTCTCTGACTGAAGAAGGACCAAGACAAAGATTACACAGGCTTGAAGTTGATTTCATTAGTTTGCTATGGATGCAATACAAACCCTAAAACACTGTAGTGGTTTCAAACCACAGCTCTAATAGCACTTCTGTATTTCATGCAAGCAGCTATTCAGCAGGTATGAACCATTTACAGCTAATTTTATTCTGATATCTTCAGTTAGAAGACATGGTATCAACCCTTATTTGTTCCAGTATAGACTTTATTGTGTGTCTAAAAATTTTGGTAACTAGATGTAGTGACACTGTTGCTTGAGACGTATGGTTCATATTTTGTGATTTTTCCAAACTTATTTCATTGGCAGAAGCAAAATTGTGCACAAAAGGAAACATGTACATTGTGTAAGGCTCAGTACTAACACACCACCTCTACTTCATTCTATTATAAAATTTGGACATTACTTAAAGTAAAAAATAGCATAAGCTTTCACTTGGTGAGAATTTTCAAGGAAAGCAGCGAGAGGAATAATGCCAACTATTTTGTAGTTATATGTGACAAAGACTGTGACAACCACTAATGTATTTTGTCACTTCTCAAGAGAGTTGATAGTAATAAGAAATTCATCATTAATGGAAAATTGTTATTGTAAGATTAAATCTGAATCACTATAAATTATAGTAATAAATGCTACCTAGTCTGGCTTCACATTTTAAAATGTGAGAAGTTTTACAGAGAAACTCCATAAAATGAGTCAATTATTTCCTTTGAAGCACTTCAAATAGTATTGATGCATTTTTCAAATATGTATTAAAATGCAACTTTCATAACTTGATCACAGGTCACTTGTGATTTTGTTAGGATTAATGCTTTGAGAAAAGAACTAAATTATATGGTAATGTGTAAAATGAAACATTTATATTTTAAAAGAAGTCATAAATATCATTTTCCTGATTTCTTTTTAAAAATAACACTATATATGCCATTTGTTGATGCTGATTGTATAAGTTTCTAAGGAACAATATGCATTCTGAAAATATATTTACAATAAAGAAACTCATATGTTGTTTGATATATTTTGAATATTTATTTTAGAGTATATGTTACTCAGATTTTCATCTTCCCAAAACCTTCCATCTTAATAATTTTTAAAAATTCTCTTCAGTACTAAAATAAAATATCCTCATGCAGCTATTTAGTTGTCTACAAAAATAGACAAGTATAAAAATGATTCCTACTCTAAGTAGAAATGAATGCCTGGAAATAATGGGGACCTAATATCTTCAATATTTTCATAAATAAAAATGGTTAATGCATAGACAACAAGGCAAAATTGTTTAAAATTGTTTAGTATTGATTAATTATACATTTCCTTTTGCTCAGAATTTATGCCATTGTTGATTGCTTTTGATATGAGAGAAAAGAGATTCACTCAAATTGGGGTGTAAATAACAGATTTATATAATGACCCTTATTTTCTTTTGTGCATTTTAAAGAAATAGAAGGATTAACTACTCAATATTGTATGGTGTTTTAAAATACTTAAGAATACTTTATACTATTTCATGCTGTGGCTAAAGCATTATGTATTCTTATCAACAATGTGCAAAAGATCCAATTTCTCTATGTTATTTCTACTGAGTTGGGTTTGTGTGGCCAAGACTATAACTGCAATATAGTTTTTGACTTTTAATTTTCTTGGCATCATTTGTTGGAAAGATTATTATCTTGATATGTTTACTACTAACTGTCTTGTCAATCAGGTGAAAGTATGCATACAGATATTTATTAGTGGAGCCAGCCACTATTTACATCCATTATTTTTAGCTTGCCAATATACCATTATGGTATAATTATTAGTTGGCAAAATAAAGCCTAATAAGTATATTTATGTTAGTTTACAATATAATTTTTAATACACACAAATAGAGCATCCAATTTTTATTTATTTTTTCTTTTATCATTTCCATATTTTTATTAAGTCTATGATAATTTTGTACAATGTATTTTGAAGAGGCTCATCTATAACTAGACATTTTCTCTATCGTTTCCTCTTCTTCGATCCACTCAAATGAGTCTTCATTATTTCTTCCCATCATGTCTGGTTCATAGTTTCAACATATTCTTTAATGTGTTGCCTTCACTGGAGAGTGGTGTACACTAATCAGCAAGCCCTGATCTCAATGAAATTGGTAGTTCCTGAAGATGGTATTCAACTTTGACTTTGGGCCTCCCCACGTGAATATACACATGTACTCACTACAAGAACATGTGTACACACCTTACACAATACTTCAATATACACTATATACAGTAGCTTCTCTTTACCCTCAGTTCACTTACTACATCTCCAGTTACCCATAATCAGGCATATTTCAAAAAAAGCTAAAGGGAAAATTCCTTAAACTAAAAAAATACATTCACTTTAAATTTAAGGTCATCATTTTGAGCAATACAACCTCTGAAGTGTGGTATATATTCAAAAATTGCCTGAAATATCAGAAGATAGAGTCAAGCCCTGAAGGTCAGGGAGTGATGACTCATGCCTTTAATCCCAGCACTTGGAAGGCTGAGATCCTCTGGATCTCTGTGAGTTCAAAGTCAAACAGATCCAGGCAGTGATGGCAAAATAAAGCCTAATAAGTATATTTATGTTAGTTTACAATATAATTTTTAATACATACAAATAGAGCACCCAATTTTTATTTATTTTAATCCTGTCTCTAGAATGTTGAACAAGGAAGTAAAAAAGCTGGGTGGGGAAAAATATAAGGCCGGAGAAGGTAGCAGTTTTATCCTCTTTGACTGTGTGCCTAGAAAATATAAGGACTCATGGAGAGAGAATTGACCTTATTTAGCCTGAGGAGTTTTCTGGGTGAGAATTGGTTGTGGTTTGTTCCCTATCTCTCTAATATTTTAGCATTATTCCAATATCCTGCTCCATGTTTTATTATATACTAAACAGAACTCATGCGATCCAGAAGAATCCTATGTTATTGTTATCCATCTCTGTCACATTTTGAATGTAAATCATTCTTATTTTCATTGTATCCATTATTTTGCTACTACTTCCCTGTTGATTACTCAGTAGCTTGCTAATTATTAGATTAATTATCTAATCAGGACTCCTGGGCTATGACTTTCACCTAACACCATCTCTGCAGAGAGATGTTATTGCATGATCTCACACTATCATAAAATGACTGAGTATGCATACACAGCAGTAAGTTCTGGTGGTGCATATGCACACATTTCTTAAAATACAATGTCATATTTGTTTTACTTCATTGTTAAGTATTGCAAATTCCTTACAGCATGTAATTGATATATTAAACTTCATAAATATATGAAAATGTATTATAAATAGTTTGAAACCAGAATTAATTTTAAGAACTTTACTGGAGTTACGGAATATTTTTGTATCCAAGAACACAGGCAGTTAGCAGATGGGAAGGATAGGGAACAGGTTGAAGTCCTGATTATTTGTTTGGCTCTTATAGTATTTCTCAACACTGGTCTAGTATCAAATAAGAACCACTAGGGAACTTGTTAAAATGCATGTCTTGGGCAATATGAATGCCAAGTATAGCATAATTTGTAGAAGATGGAGCATTTAACAAGTTTTCCAGGTAATTCTTATACAGAAAAATATTTGAAAAACAGTGCCAAAGGGATATGAAGTAAACAACTCTCTTCCTTTATTTCTCCTACTTACTGAGTAAGCTGCATGAGAGAAATGTGGTCTTATAAGTGATTGCCTGGACATTTCTTCTGGGATTTGGAATGTAGACTTCACAACCAAGTCATCACAAATTTAGACTTTTGTGCTTTGACTTTTGTGCTTCTTGTAAATTTCTCTCCCCTTCAGCTATTTCTACTCATACTGCAAAGAAGAGAAACAACATTTCTATGTTTTTCCTTTTATTAATAACCAAGGGAAAGATAAATTTAGTCAATCTGAACTCACAATATATTGATAGGCTTTAGATTTCATGCTCTTTATGAGAACACTGTGTCTGAACTAGTGAGAACCAAAGTTTTTTTAACATGAAAACTCAGATACTATGAATTAAAAATATTTGAAAAAATACTCATACAACTGTTTGAAGAGTTGGTATGATTTTGTTGTTTCTCTCGAACGATATAAAACATATATTTGTTCTTTATATATTTGATCTTTAAAATATATTATAAATTTTTATCTGTTTGGCTCTTAATATGGAATTAAATTATTTATTTTAGCTTTATAGTTAAAATTTATAAAATTTATACCAACAACTGTGAAAAATTTATGGTCTGCAATCACCATTGGAATTTGTGTATGTTTTAACATTTAGGAGACATTGTTAAATGCACAAAATATAGTATGTGTTCTACATTTAAAATACTGTATGGATACCAATTTTCTATTAAAGTCTTTTGTTTGATAAAATTTATCTACAACAACTAATTAATTCAACTTTGCACCTTTACTAATAATTTCATATGTAATATCTAATGTCATTATCTTTTCATGTCCTATCATGGAACATTATTGCTGCCCCATCGATTCTTACTTACCCACAAAAACTTTACCTCATAACTTACAATACACAGGGCACACTAACTTTATCTGTATCTTTTTATTTTGGAAATATGTATGGTCAGAGAAAGCACAAAATCTGGAAAGGTAAAGAATTCTTTACTAAATAAAAATTGGACAAATGCATTTATCAAAAAGAAAATTATCATGTCTTAAAATTGAAAGAATATGAAAACAATATATAGCAAATTCTTTGTGACACAGTGAAGACAGTTATAATAGGAATGTCATAGCACTAACTGTCTGTCTCAAAAAAACATGGAGTGTTGTTGATACAACTAGTGTCATGTTGTCCTTTTTTGTCATTGTATTTGTTTTATTTTTAGAAGATATATATTTATAATATATTTCAATCTAAATACTTCAATAAGTATAATAAAAGCTTTAATAAGTTGAAGAAAAAATTGAAGAAGTCAACAGAACATTTAAATACACCTCATGCTCATGAACTTTTAAGGATAATATTGTAGTTATACATACACAGATGTCCATATAAATATTTATTTGGGAATTTCATCACACACATATAACTTATGAGAGAGATTGAGAACAAAATGAATTTGGGTTGGTAGAGAAGAGAGAAGGAGCTAGAAAAAAACAAGTGTTCAAAGTATATTGTATGAAACTCCAATATTTTAATGAAACACTAAATACTTCAGAGAAGCAATAAGAAAAAAATAATAAAATGCAGTTCTTAAGTCAATGAGGTAAAAATTACAACACAATGAATAATAAAATGAGAGCTGGTTCTCTGAAAAAAACAATGAGTAAGATTGATAAATCTTTAGCCAAGTTAAAAAAGATTCAATAAGCGGGACCTGTGCTCTCTGCGGCGCCCCAGCGCACTCTGGAGCAGGGGCAGCTGAACTCTGCACCTGGCCACACCCGCAGCTCCTGCTGCTCAGGGAATCTACTAGGAGCCCTACTGCGACCCTGAACTGAGTGAACTGAGCAAACCAACTGCAGGGGTCTCTGAGGGGCGGATTCGAACCCTGACCAGAGGTGAGGAGG
>PVIH01019768.1:0-34403 GCA_004025045.1 Sigmodon hispidus
TTGATGCTCACTACCCCTCTTAGTCTGTGGGAGGCCTTGATTTGTTGCTTCCTGACTTCTTCATATGTCTGCTCCTGACATGGTAGCTGCTTATCCTAGAACAACTGATAGAGTAGGGGAACATGGGGTTGGAAGCCGCAGATCAGAGGTGGCCAGGCATCAGGTCTGCTTCATTCTATTGCTTATGCTAAGTATGAAAAAGCTGAAGGAAGCAACCTCCTGAGTGTATGAACAGCAGAAGTGGGGGTTCTCTTGGTCAACTCAGACAGTGTAATTCAAATTCCAATTGTACTGAAAGAGACTCACAGCTAGATATCAGGAAAAGGCTGAAAAATTAAAGAGAGGAAACACTATAGTCAAATCTTATTTAGCATTTCTGGAGGGCAGGTCCTAGGGGTTTCAGCCTGGTTCCACTTACATATCAATTTCTTTCTTTGTTTCCTGGTCTGCTGAGATGGGAACAGAGGCAGCCACATACTGCCATGGCTGTAAACAAGACTATACCCCCCTTGTCATATGGACTGCACCTTCTCAAACTATGAGTCCAAATAGCATTTTCCTTTCTTAGATCCTAGTTTACAGATTAAATACTATTCTGTCACCTATAAGGACTTGGATTCATTCTGGGGGCCCAGGTCTGTGAATGAACTTCTGCAGCAGCCAATGGATTCACAGGTTAGATTCGCGCCAGAAAACTCCAATGGCTGCTGCACCTTACCCTTTTGCCCAACCTTGGGAGGGCCCATGCTGACAGCAGCCTGACAGATGCTCCAGGAAGCCCCAGCTGTGGGCCAGTGGTTGGGAGGGCTGAGGCCGATGGCGTACCTAGGGTACTGTGCCTCAGCCAAAAAAGCCCAAATCTGCAAGCAACAAATAACATACCTAAGATATATCCTGAAGGAAGGGCAGAAGTGGCTTTCAGACACACAAAAAAGACAGTACTTAAGATCCCCACACCTACTACTGCCAGGCAAGTGAGAGAGTTCCTAGGCTCAGTGGGGTTCTGTCGTCTCTGGATCCAAGGATTTGCAGAACTGGCCAGACCTTTATATGAGACCACCAAAGAAGGACAGGACTTTATCTGGACTGAGAACCACCAGCTGGCCTTTGACAAACTCAAGCAGAGCCTACTTTCATCCCCAGCACTGAGCCTACCCGATGTGACTAAACCATTTCACTTATATGTAGATGAAAACAAGGGGATAGCCAAAGGAGTCCTAACTCAAACACTTGGCCTCTGGCAACGGCCTGTAGCCTACCTGTTAAAGAAACTGGACCCTGTGGCAGCTGGATGGTCATCTTGCCTCCGCATAATAGCAGCCATGGCATAGCTAGTCAAAAACGCTAAGAAGTTGACCCTGAGACTGACTCTCATCGTAATCATTCCCCACGCACTTGAGAGAGTTCTCAAGCAGCCCCATGATCGGTGGTTGAGCAATGCCAAAACAACCCACTACCAAACACTGTTACTAAACTCTGCCAAAATAATCTGCCGGATGCCCTCAGCTCTGAATGAAGCTACTCTACTGCCTGATCCAGATTTGAAAACACTACTGCACTACTGCTCCAGGATCCTGGCCCAGGCACACAGCATTAGACCAGACTGCATTGCCTGATGCAGAAGCTACCTGGTATACTGATGGCAGCAGCTTCATGCAGAATGGTCTAAGGTATGGGGGAGCTGCAGTCACTACTGCAGAAGGAATAATATGGGCAGAGCCAATGCCACCTGGTATGTCTGCCCAGTGAGCAGAGTTGATAGCCCTAACTAAGGCATTAGAACTGAGGCAGAGGCAAAACGTTAACATCTACAGCGACAGCCAGTATGCTTTGGCAATGGCACATGTACATGGGGCAATATATATATAAAAAAGACTGCTGCCTGCAGAAGAAAAAAGTGTGAAAAATAGAGATGAGATCCTGGTCCTCCTTAAAGCCCTATGGCTACCCAAGAAACTGGCCATTATTCACTGCCCAGGACAACAAAAAGGAGATAGACCAGTCCCCAGAGGCAACAGTTTGGCAGACAAGACTGCCCGCACTGATATAGCTTCTACACATGTATTAGTAGACTCTGGAGCACCCTACCTACCAGAACATCTGGGGTATACTAAAAAAAGATTTTCCTAAATTGAGACCCTCCTCAGTGCATAGACGGGTGGTGGAGAACTGCAGATAGTAAAATCATCTTTCCTGACCATCTAGGAGATAGACTGCTTGCCAAGATCCATCGATCCTCCCATATGAGGACACAGAGAATGCAGGTCTTGGTTGGACCGTCAAGAATAAAAATCAAAGACATACAGCAAAAAATTATAGGCATTGTCACCAACTGCAAAGCTTGCCAACTCACCAATGCTGTTGCCAATGCTAAGAACCCTGGGTCTTGACGCAGGGGGAAGAAGCCTAGAGCTTATTGAAAAATAGACTTCACTGAGATAAAACCTGGCAAGTATGGTTACAAGTATTTGTTAGTATTTTTAGACACTTTATCATGATAGACAGAGGCGTTTCCCACCAAATATAAGATGGCACAGGTAGTGGCAAAGAAGTTACTTAAAGATATCCTTCAAAGGTATAAATTTATAGGGTCAGATAATAGACCAGCTTTTGTGTCCCAGGTAAGTCAGAATTTAGCCACCTTTCTGGAGAGTAATTAAAAGTTACATTGTACATATAGACCCCAGAGTTCAGGGGAGGTTAAAAAAAATGAACCATACACTAAAAGAGACCCTGATTAAATTGACCTTAGAGACTGGCACAGACTGGGTGGCTCTCCTTCCCTTTGCCTTATATAAGACCAGAAACTCCCCTTATCAGATGGGACTAACCCCATTTGAAATTATGTTTGGCATTCCCTCCCCCATCATTCCCAACCTCCAGGTGGTCTTGGTAGCAGAACTAGATGACCAAGATCTTCTCAATGCTATACAAGGAGTTCAGTGGGCCCACAAGGAATTGTGGCCCAAACTCAAGGCCCTCTATGAATCAGGTTCCTCCCCTGAACCACATAGGTTTCAACCAAGAGACTAGGTCTACATTAAGAGACATTGCCTAAGGTCCTTAGAACCCAGATGAAAAGGATCTTATATCGTTCTGCTGACCACACAGCCATCAAGGTTGATGGTATAGCCACCTAGATCCACCATTCCCACACCAAACGAGCGGACCCTGTCACACTTAAAAAAGATTTCCAGAATAAAAGATGAGAAGCTTCAAAAGACCCAGATAACCCCGCAAACTCTGAGTGCTGCAGTGAAAGCAGTAGTGTGGCTGACACTAGAGACAGGAGAGTTCCATGATTGGGACTCTCAGGAACCAGTCAGAGGGGGGAATGTAAGGACTGGATTCATTCTGGGGGCAGGGCCCAGGTCTGTGAGTGAACTTCCTCAGCAGCCACTGGATTCAAAGGTTGGATTTGCGCCAGAAAACTCCAATGGCTGCTGCACCTTACCTCTTTGCCCAATCCTGGAACATCAAGGTGTGTTGCATTCTGCTGCTTAGGTTTTTCTTTAAAAGCCCCCACCCATTGGGGCAATGCTCTGTTACCCTCTTCTGCTGTGCACAGCTAGGTGATCGACCCAGGTTCTCATTCTCTGTAGGTAGCAATAAAATCCCCACTCATAATGTGCCCAGCCTCCCTGGTAGAAATTGTTACACGCGGACATAATATCACCTCCACTGAGTAGTGGCCCAAATGGACAATGACTTATGTTTTCCATATTACTGGTTTCCTTCTTCATCAACCATGAGGAAATTTGGGAAGTCATCTCCTGCTCCTCTCTGGCTTCCTGTGGCTCAGTCTCTGCTAGATCAGTTGTTAGCCATTGGCCACTGTTGTGCCTGCATCGTGAAACCTCCCAATAAGACGACAGAGCTCACTTCCGATGCAAAAACCAAGGGTTATTTTTATTCGAGCCCAGGCAAGGGTTTCGTCCATCACTCCAATTACAGAGAGTGAAGGAGGAAGCCCCGAACCGTGATTGCAGAGGCCTTATATAGGGAAAAACCACAAGTAGGGAACTGTATGTCTTGGCATTCTAAGATTGGGTGAGGGGGTCATAGAGTGAGGTAGTCTTTTCAAATTATTGGTCAGGCAATAAGCAGGAAATTGCTAAGTTACAGAACACTGACAGGATTTATGGCAAGCTATGAGATGTCTGCAGAGACATCTGGCTCTTGTTAGATTTTACAGCCATCCCTCCTGTTTGACTGTGTCCAGGATGTTTGCTTTGAATTCTGCTGTCACAGCACATTTTGGGGGCTTGAGTTCAGCTTCCTCGTCACCATATGGAGGCCTGTTCTGAAGATGGTGTTGGTTCTACGCTTTCAGCCACACTGACTGCTTCAGTTGGATTTGTAGCCAGCATTGAAGAATAGCCTAGAGTTTCACTAGTTGATCTTTAGAGAGTCCATTTTTTTCATTTCAAAATCGCCAGCTACCTGAAGAGATAGCTAGCACAGCTGGAAAACTCAAGGGCTATTTTTTTTTCCTGGATGTCTTATTAGTCACCTAAAGGGTGACTGGGTGAGACGGAAAAGAATGTGACTAGTGAAATTTTTGGTAATAGTTGATCATGTGGTCACTACTATTTTTTATCTGGAGGTGGCGATGGCTTCAATCAACTAACCTAGGCTAATAGGCTACTACTTTTCCCCCCAAAAGCAGGGTTTCACTTTGTAGCCTAGACTGACTTCAAACACTCTATAAACTTGCTCTGCTCCTCTCCTGAGAAATGAGATTAAACCTTTTGTTTTTTAAATCCATTAGTTGTTTATTTTTCTTTTCTTTTTATTTTATATTTCTTTATTTTATGTGTACAAGTGTTTTGTCTGCACGTATACCTGTGTACCACACACGTGCAGTAATGTTAGAGGCAAGAAGAGGGTGTCAGATTCCCTGAAACTAGAGTTTCTGTGAGTCACTTTGTGAATGCGGGGAATCAAATCCAGGTCCTTTGTAAGAGCTAGCTACTTCTTTCTTTCTTTCTCTCCCTCTCTTCTCCTTTTTCTTATCTTCTTCATCTTTGTCTTCCTTTTCTTTTTTCTTTTCCTTCCTATTTTTTCTCTCTTTTTTTGAAACAGGGTTTGTCTGTGTAGCCTCAGCTGTGCTGGAACTCGCAGATTCCACCTGCCTGTCCCTTCCCTCTTCTGGTAAAGGCAACACCACCACCACCACTACCACCACCATCACCTAGCTTTTGATTTCTATCTTTTAAATGCAGTCTTTTAACAGTGTGTGTGCTGTCTTTAAAATAAATAAAGCCAATAAGAAACACAATAATATAATATATGTTATTTGGGGGAGTAATATAAGAACATTTTTCAGATCTTGAATTTAATAATAATATAAACTTATGTTTAATGTTTCTTAGCCAAACACACATTCTTAATATGATTACATATATGTACATTATCTACTTACCTCCCTATCTCACTACATAGATATATATCCAAATTAACTCAGTTTTCCTAATTTTATCTATCTAGCTATATATCTCACTACATAGATATATATCCAAATTAACTCAGTTTTCCTAATTTTTCTTCTGTTTTGCAGGAGGCTTATGAAGTGGCTCAAAAATAAATTGTCTATAAATCTTCGCATACCAGAAATAGCTCAGAACTAGGATGCTGATGAACGTGAGCATCAAGATAAAAATCAAGGCAGCTACCAAGTAGACGCTTGGCCTAGAATAAGAATAACAACAAAGAGGCCATCAGAAGCCATAATTCACATTATGCCCATTGATTTACTCACTCAAACTGTCTTAGAATGGCTAACTTGCCTCTTGGCCACACAGATAAGACCTAGTAGTCTTTGGTGGTTAAATGTTTGAGGTTGATCAGGAAGAAGAGTGTGATCATCAGGCCTGGAACTCCTGGGCTCAGGTGATCCTCACACCTCAGGCTACAGAGTAAGGAGTGCCACCTTTACAGGCTTAGGGCCTGGTTATATGGATGGTGGTAACTGAGCATTTGTAAATGTGGGTGAGGGCATAAGTGTGAGTGTGTGAGTATATATGTGAGAGCGCAGGTAAGTGTGTATGTGGAGGTAGCTCCCCTGAGAGGGACGTAACTTAGCTTAGACACTTAAGTGTTGTTTTCTGTTTGAGGCTTTAACATCTGTCTAGAACACTTGGTTGTGTTGTTACATTTTCCCTGGGCCTGCGGTTACTTAGTGTGCTTTGTCTCTTCTGTAGCCAAGCAAATGGTTCCTTCTTGGATCATGATCTGCCTAACCCGTCTTCTTTCTGTGAGGCATTGGGCTGTGATGGGAGGAGCATGGGTTCCAGGCCAGTCAAAACAGCAAAGGCAGGAAACAGAAGAAAACTAAAACAAGCAGTTATATGAAAATTGCAGCACTATCTGGTACTGCTCATTACCTGGGGATCACTCCGAAGGTCTCAATTGCAAAAACAGCTGATAGGTTACAGAAACTGCAAATTAGAAAAAGTGATGTTAAAGGTTAAGACAAATGTATCCTATGCATCTCTATGGTAACAGTCAGATCACATGTAACCTTACGGTGTCCTATTTTTTTTTTTTTTTTTGACAAAGACAGAATAGACTGATACACTTACAGAACCCTTATGATGGTTCTTTTCATTGGTGCATCTTTTGTCTAGATAACCATGTTGTCCTCACAGCATTACACACTTTTGGTGGTAGTTTCCAAGGCAACGGTCATAATGACATTAATAATAATGAACAATCATAAGCATCTTCAGAAGTACTACACAGTTAACCATTACATACTGAACCTTATGTTCACTGGTGATAAATGAGCATTTATTAGCTTGCCTGGAGGTGTGCAGAATGCTTATGCTCACCCCATTAGTCCTTGTGAGAACCCTTCACTCCAGAAGGGGGATCTGGGGCTCAAGTGGGCGGGGCAACCAGCAGAGGTTTGCAGTGGTCTGAGTGGCAGTGCTGGGAATTTGAATTCTGACTTCTCTGAGCCAAAGGAATGAGATCCATCTGATGGAGCCTGGTTTCCCTCAAGAATCTGAGAGATTCAGGAACTTGACAGATGGGCTGGTGGTACCACTTCCAAAGTTACTGAGTCCATCCCATGCTTAGTATATTGCTTTAAATGAGATAGGATGTAACTAAATGAACATTTATGGCACAGTTTTACCTCCCTTCTTAGGGGAGAAGAAGGAAGAAAGGCACACACTTCTAGTAAGTATCTGTTGCATGCCTAGCAAAGTTGGGCTTTTTACCTAGCCACTTAATGTGCTTGTCAGATTACTATAAAGATAGGCATTATTGACCACTTTGAACAAAGTAGCAATCTGCTTAGTTTTGAATTTTGCTTTGTGTGATTACAATTTGGAAGGTGTCATTGTGCTAGGTGGTGGAAGTGCATGCCTTTAATCCCAGTACTAGGGTGGGGTGATGGGGCAGAAGCTGGCAGATCTCTGTGAGTTTGAGACCAGCCTGGTCTACAGACCAAGTTCTAGGACACCCAGGGCTATACAGAGAAACCCTGGCTCAAACAAACAAACAGCCCAAAACAAAACAAAAGGAGAATGGGGTCACTGTGTAGTGACAGATGGACAGACGATATGAAATTGGGCATGTTAGGACATATGTTTAATCACATGACTTGCAAGGCTGAGGCAAGAGACCGCAAAGTCTAGGCAAACATTAACTGCATATTTGAACTTGTCTCAAAAAAGACAAAACTTCACAATATAAAGAAGTAGACAGATCCTTAACCCCCTCCCCCTGAAATAGGGTTTCTCTGTGAGGCTTTAGCTGTCATAGAACTCACTGTGTAGACCAGGCTGGCTTCAAACTCAGAGATCCACCTGCCTCTGTATCCTGAAGATTGAAGGCATGGGCCAACACCACCTGGCTGACTTGTCCTTACTTTTTATCAGACATTTTAACATTCCACTTTCAGAAAGGACAGAGCAAGTATATAAACAATCTATCAGATTAAAGTTTGTGGTATTAGAGATTCATTATCCTGTTGTACAGGAATAAATTTGTTTTACTTTTCTCATTGATATGGCCAAATTACTGATAAAAACAACTAGAGGAAAGAGGGGCAATGTAGTGGGATTAGCTGGGAAGGTTGGAGGTGGGTCTCTGGAGTGCTGGGCAGCCTGAATGGGGTGTGGTCAGACCCCACTGAACCGCTGGGACACTGACCACCCTTTTCTGTTTGGTTCCTGACTCCTTGGAAGTAGATTGGACCATTCATTGTGGGATGATTCATTCCCTAAGGATTGTCTTAAGATTCATTTTGTAGCAATGAATGCTTTTATAACTCCATATTAAATATTAATCCTTATATGATACCTTGCTAGTAATTTTCAGTGATATCTGGCACCCAATGTGGGGCCCGAAGCCACAACCCTGGGATTAAGAGTCCATGCTCTATTGACCTGGTGATAGGGTTTACCTTGGCTCATGGCTCTGGGTATAGTCTATCATGTGTGGGTCACAAACACACCCACACAAGGAAGCAGAGAGTGATGAATTCTAGAGCTCAGCTCACATTCTCTTTTTAACCTAGTTGATAACCCCAGCCTACAGAATTGTGCTGCCCATATTTTTTAAGGTGAGTCTGCCGTACCTCAACCTAAGCTAGAAAAATTCCTCACAGAAGCACCCAGAGACTCATCTCTAGTGATTCTAGATCAACATTAACCATGTAAGACAAAAAACTGCTTCGAGAGTTCTGTTGAGGTGAATTTATTAGATGTGAGTTTCTCCTTTACAACAGCACTGAAAATTGCCTCTGTGTCAGAAGGGCATGCTGCCATAGAAGTGGGCTCTTTTATTTCATTTAGAGTGAAGCAAAAGCCGATTAGATTTATAATTGGAGAAAGAAAGAATAGTTACCATTGGAGAAAATCTTATTCCACTGACTAGGGTGGAATGAATCCAGGTATGCATTAGTTGATTACTGGCCCTCTTTGGCTGATAGAACAAGGACTGGGTTTATAGCATTGTGATAGACTACTTGCCTAGCATGTGGGAGGCCTCTGCTCAGTTCCACTATTTCAAGTAAGTAAGTGAATGAAATTGAATAGCTAAAATCAATATGCATGCTTAGGACAGGGACTCAGAGGATGTGGGGCAGTGGAGATGCTGCCCAGGATGTGCCGAAGCATTTGTTTCTTTTCTAGGGACCAGTGTCTGCTAGGAATTGTCCTTTGCCAAAGTTACACCCCATTTCAGGTAAAGTCTAGTGATCCAGAGGCCAAAAACTTGTCCCTTTCTCTCAGTTCAGAACAGCTCTGCTAGGTATCCCTTTCCCAGTGTTCCTTGTGAAATCACTGAAGGTTTCATTGGGGCTGCAGTTTTGCCTGTTTCCTCCCCTCCCCAATTTTATTTACTTTTCTTCCTCTGTAGGTGGTGACCTCAGATCTTCCCAATAAGCCTGCTACACATCAGTCTGTATCACAAAATCTGTTTCCTGGAAAATCTAAGCTATAAAATGTACACCACCTCTGTTCAGGTCCTCTGGCCAACTGTTCAGAAGAGAGGCAAATCTGGGGCACCAATGTGATTTTCATGAGCTCAGTAGAGGCTCTTCCTAGGGTTATCTAATCATGGACACATAGTTAATAAGCAGCCATTCATTTGATTATTTCCCCCTCACTGCTCTACTAGCCTCATAGGCAGAAAGAAACCAGAAAGACGTTCTCATCCAGAGTCGCCACGGTTTCCTGCTTCAACAGTGCTTGAACGGAACCCGGTGCTCGACCCCTCCGACCCTAGCCGGCTGCTCAGAGCCAGAAGCCTTTGCAACCTCGTCGCTCTGCAGATCCAGCACTGCCACCATGCCTCGCCCTACCACCGCCATGTCTCCCTCCCAAGTCTCCCTTGCAAGTGCGCCAGAACTACCACCAGGACTCGGAGGCTGCCATCAACCGCCAGATTAACCTGGAACTGTATGCCTCCTACGTCTATCTGTCTATGTCTTGCTACTTTGATCAGGATGATGTGGCTCTGAGGAACTTTGCCAAATACTTTCTCCACCAATCTCATGAGGAGAGGGAGCACGCTGAGAAACTGATGAAGCTGCAGAACCAGCAAGGTGGCCGAATCTTCCTGCAGGATATCAAGAAACCAGACCGTGATAACTGGGAGAACGGACTGACAGCAATGGAGTGTGCACTGCACTTGGAAAAGAGTGTGAACCAGTCACTACTGGAACTTCACAAACTGGCTACTGACAAAAACGACCCCGACTTGTGTGACTTCATTGAGACCCATTACCTGAATGAGCAGGTGAAATCCATCAAAGAACTGGGTGACCACGTGACCAACTTGCTCAAGATGGGAGCCCCTGAGTCTGGCATGGCAGAGTATCTCTTTGACAAGCACACCCTGGGACACAGTGATGAGAGCTGAGCTGAGTTCCCCAAAGCCACAAGTGACTTTACTGGTCACTGAGGCAGTGCATGCATGTCGGGCTGCCTTTATCTTTTCTATAAGCCGCACCAAAACATCCACTTAAGTTCTTTAATTTGTACCATTTCTTCAAATAAAGAATTTTGGTACCAAAACAAAAACAACCAGAAACAGTTTGTTTTCCCCACAGGACTATATCTGTTGTACAGACCCATTGCCGGGGAGTTTGCTTTTGAACAGTATCTTCTGGGACCCTGCGCTGTCCCCTCAAACTGAAGCTCTAAGGTCTAAGTTCAGGTGGTGATCGTGGGTAAGATAAGTTGCACACATGTGGACACATGATATGCCTCTAAGGGTGAAAGACAAATCCTTCCTTGTTCCCTCTGCCCATGTCCAGACCAAAGGATTATCTTATTTTGTTGTTGCTGCTTTGTTTTATTCTTATCCACATGGATTTTGGAGATAACCTATATATTTGGATGGACATATATGTTGCAGGATATTTGATTGCACTATGAAACCTTGAGACTGTGTTCATAAAATTAACCTTGGATTGGGGGAAGAGCCAGCAACTAGTTGATAAGAATTAGCCATAGAGAGTTCAGAGGACTGTGGAAGACAGATAGAGAGATGCACAGGGAGGACCAGGGAGACACTAGTCTCTTTCGTTTGGGACCAATGAAGAGACATTTTCTTGCTGGGTCTCTGACCAAAAGGAAGGTCAGCTGGTTGCTTCATGGCCCCTCTGAGCTATCAGGTTTTCACCCCAACATCTGACTCCTGAGTCTTTATTAATTAATAGATAGAACCATAGAGACTTAGTTTAAAACAACATTTTCTGATATTGGTAGGACTGGAAATCCCACCAAGCCACGGCCTGAGTGGTGGAACAAGTAGAATGCAGAGTAGCAGGGCACTGAATGTAGCTAAGCTTCTAAGCCAATGGGGGAAAAGGTGTGTGTGTGTGTGTGTGTGTGTGTGTGTGTGTGTGTGTAAACTGCTTTTCTATATGTTGCAGGTGATTCAAAGGGTACTGAGAGTTGGCTCTCCTGACCTGCCCCCATAGCACTGGATGACTATGAATCCTTGGCTGCCTTTAGACGTGTGTTATCTCTAATGTTGAAGCCAGATGTGTTCTGTAGCAGGTGCGACTCTGTCGTGAAGTGTAAGTGATGTGTTTAAAAATGGCCTCTTGTGCATTTAACAGTTTATTGATGACTCCCATTTACTTAGACATTGGGAGTTCTTCATGGCTTCACTGACTATAAAGGAAAAAAAGAAAAGAAAACAGATTTGCAGATTGCTGTGACTATTAATGTGGACAGTTGTGGCTCTGCTTAGGGACAGTGGAGAAGAGAAGGCCCTTCAGAATACAAAGCTTCATGTAGACATTTCCTCACATTCCCTAGAGGATAATGGGCTGTGCCCTAACTGGGACAGGAATTGTTGTTAGATATTAGATACATGGTGAGGATATGGAAGAAAGAAAAACTGATGAGAGAAATTTTGGGAAAGCATGTGTGAACAGGCTTCTCAATGAGATTCTGGAGTATCCCAATATTTGGGTCTCTTGTGACAGTCTCCCTTTGTCATGAGGGTGCCCTGTGCTGTAGTGACATGTTGTATATCTAATAAACATACTATGGAATGTCAGAGGACAGAGCCACCTACAGAGCCAGGCCAAAAAGTTCAGGTAGCAGTAACCCACACCTTTAATCCTATCACTCAGAGGCAGAGATCCATTTGGCCTAACAGCAAGGCAGTGGGAGGAACACGACTTTAATCCTAGCCCTAGGAGAGTTGGATCAGGAAGTAAGATAGCTAGCTGTGCAGAGGGAGAGAAGTGGGGAGTTCAGCTTCCCTACCATTTTCCCTTGCCTGCTGAGGATGGAGAAACTTGGTGTGAGAGAATTCATGGAGACGGGCCTGAGGAGTTGGCTGGCTGAGAAGTGGCTGTGGTTTGTTTCTCTGTCTCTCTGATGTTTCAACTTTTCCCCAATATGTGGCTCTGAGTTTTTATTATAATATCAAATAGAATTTGTGCAGTAAGCCTCTGGTTTTCACAATAAACTATATGTTACTGAGAGCTATAAAAAACAGAATGAAAGGTTGCCAAGGAAGCTGTAGAGTTCTTACAATGAAGTAGTACTATGGGCTATTGCCAAGCAAAGGAGTCTCTGAATCCAATGCCAGAATACACAGGTTTGAAGATTGATGGGAATAACTGGGAGTCACCCAGTGTTTCCTTTCTACGCTCAGATTCCAAAGAAATAAAGACACTTTCTTCTAGGATACAATGTGCAGTCAGTGCTGGTCAAACACAGATGGTGCATAAGGATGGGGAGCTAGGCATGGTCTTCCATGCCTTCAATCACAGCATTTGAGATACCAAGAGAGCAAAATCTCTGAGTTCAAGGCCAGTCTGTTCTACATACCAAGTTTCAGGACAGCCAAGACAACACAGAGAATCTGTCTCAAACAAACAATAACTTTAGTATCTATGTCTAATTTTATATTACTTATGTTTGAACTAACTTTGACTTTTCTCATTTCCCATACTCCTATATTAGGTGTGTTGGTGATCAGCCGTGCACACTATGAAGTCAAGATCAGACAAAATTAAAAGAGGAAAAAAAATTCTTTAACAAATTTAAGGAGACTTTAGACTTGGCACTAGATTGGATAAGGCTGATTAGTTCCACTCTGGAGGGTAAGGGCATTTTTATTAAGCATAATTACATTATCATAAGAGAACTTCCAAAGCTGAGAGGTTTGTGACAAGGAAATGATGGTATGGACTGTAATGGATATTTGTTTAGTTATTTCAGCTCACTCATATTCTCTTCAGCTTCATTTAGTCCCTTTACTTTTTTAAACTACTTTCTTAGCTGGCATTCATTGTTCGGGGTTATACTTTTTAGCATGACACTTTTCATCCCTGAATAGCTTGGACTTCCGTCACAGTCATCCCTCATTGCTCTCTCTTACCCTCCTCCCTGTTCCCCTTGGTCCTCACTTCTACTTCTATGGATTTTTTTTTTTTAAATCTAGTTTTTTATCTAGAAGAGAAAAGATGCACTGTTTGTCTTTTTTTAGTCTGGTTTATTTCACAAAGCATGATGATGTTTAGTTCATTTTTCTGAAAATGATATTAGATTTGCTCTTTTTATGGCTGAATAAATCTCTATGGAGTATACGTTCACATTTCTTTATCATCTATTGGTAGACAACTATACTGATATCTCATTTTTTCATCCCACCTTTAAAGCCTTTCCCTTGAAACAATTATCATTCAAGCTGTGATGTCTTCAGTGAGAATGAGCAGACTCATAGACTGGATGCTTGCTCACTAGGGAGTGGAGTGAATTTGGAAGGATGAGGAGGTGTGGCCTTATTTGAGGACCTGTGTCACTGGGGGTGGGCCTTGAGGTTTTAGAAGCCCAATCGAGGTCCAGATATTCAGTCTCTCTTCCTTCTGCCCTCAGACCTGGATGTAGAACTCTCAGCTCCTTCTCTAGCACCATGTCTGTGTGTGCTGCCATGTTCCCCACCATGCTGATGATGAACTAAACCTCTGAAACTGTAAGCAAGACCCAATTGAAATGCTTTCCTTTATATGAGTTGCCATGGTTATGGTGTCTCTTCACAGTGGGAGAACATTAACGTAGACACAATCATATATATTTTGTCTCTTGTATCTAATAGGCCTAACATTGGGAGGCTTTGTGGGCTGGTTTAATAGGTAGTTGTTTTTACTGGTCTTTGGCTGTTCCTGTCTGTGGTTTCTTCTTTTCCAGTGTGGTTTATTTGTTAGAATGTTCTCTTTTGGATTTCTTGGGTGTTTACATTTAAAGTGAATTCTTCTAGAGGGGCTATTTGTTTGTTTCTGCTGGGAGCTGAGCATGTGGGAGGCATAAACAGACTGGAACCATTTCAAATTAAATTTTTAGGTGTATACTATCTCTGGTGAACACTAAGCTAACTTAAATCCCTGAGGCTCAGATCTCATGAGGGTATATTTTTAGGGAAGAGTTTCATTTCCCTTTTTGTCTGGAGTTAGGACTGATACATATCATCAACATCTTCTCCTAGGGTTCTACCATTCACAGATATAGGTTGGCCAATCTAAACTTTCTGTTTATAGGTTTTATTATTCTGTTGTATATAACTAAACTTTCATTTCTACTTTGTAATTTCAAACTTTCCAGGGTTGGGCACATGTGGGAACAGAACATCAAAATTTTATGTAGCTAACCTGGTCATGTTCATGCGACAATAACTCTACCCATGCGCATATCTTGACACACTGCTTGTGTGAGTAGTGTTTGTCTGCCAGGTAATGTGAGAGAAGAAGCACACCGTCATGTTTCACAATGTCACAAGCGCTGCAGCTCTTATCTGGAGACAGAAAGTCCACAGAGCTCAAAAAACTGTCACGTTGCTAGACTTCCATCTAATCATTACTAATTGATGCAGTCTACAGTGTGTTGTATGTATTTGTCTCCCAAGGCTAAGCACATGGACTTAAGGGCTTCCATTTGCTCTGTTTCCTAATAGTGCTATGATGGAACTCAGGGCCTGGCACATGCTAAGTGTGATGGTTCATCCTTATCGTCTGCTTGACTGGATTTAGACTCACCATGGAAACACACCTCTGGGAATATCTAGGATGGTATTTTCAGAAATGTCCAACTGGGGAAGACCCACATTAAACATGGCTGGCACAAGTGCATAGGCTGGGGTCCATGAGAAAAGATTTGAACCTGACAGACGTCCATTGCTCTGTGCTTCCTGCCTGTAGCTGATGACTGGCTGCCTGGCTCTCAGGCCACTGTGCTGTTATTGCAGGATAGATTTTACTCTCAAACTTTGAACCAGAACACATCCTCCCTCTTTTACGTGCTTCTTGTCAGGTTTTTGGTCATGTCAGCAGGAAAAATAACAAATATTTGTGTTAAGGAGCATTTGGTATTCACAATACCAGATTGGACTTTCAAACCAAATGATCCAATTAACAGCTGACATAAGGTCTCCTGCTTCCTTAGAGTATTTGCTATGTTTACTACAAAATGAAAAGCAAACATATAAGTAATAAGAATAACAAAATTAGATGTTAGTTAGTATCAAGTTAAAAAAACAACAAAAAAAAAAACCCAAAAATTAATTTTAAGGGGAATATCATAGAACATGTATTCTCACCTAAAGTTTGGGTCCACGATCTTCACACGAAACACATACATTCCAGAATGGTCCATGGGCCATGCTAAATGGTTTTTATTAGAATTGTTTAAAATCTCATATGGTTGGTTTAGGTCTCCTGGCTTCCCAACAGTGTAAGAAAAACAAGTTCTGTAGTTCTGAGCAAGAAACAAAGATAAAAAAGAGGTTTGTTTCTGACTTTTAACAAAATTTGATACATACTTGTGAGAGTTACTTATTTTAATTTATGTGATTGAGCATTTTTGCCTGCATTTATGTGTACCACCAACATGGAGTACTCGTGTAGGTCAGAAGAAGGCATCAGAATCCAAGACACCAGAGTTACAGGTGCTTGTGAGCTGCCTTGTGGATGGTGGGAACCAAAATCAGGTCCTCTGCAAAAGCAGCCAGTACTTCTACCCACTGACCATTCCCTCAGCCTAGATTCTCATATATTTATCTTGGAAAATCATTAAGATATGCAGTGGCTACCCCTCTCTCCAGGCCAGAACCATATTACAACGGGGCAAGATTTTGGGCCCTACATCAGATCTACTGAATCAGAAACTCAGGCGAGACCAAGTTATTTATTTCAACAAGTCTCCCAGAGGATCATTCCTGATGTCTGCTGAAGTTTGAGAAGCGCTGGACTATTTCATGTTAGTTCAAGCTAATTCGATACTGTCAACCACCCAGCTACCCATTGCTTCCCTGTGTACATTGTTGTTGAATAGCATCTCAGAGTACTGAGATGCCCTCTGTAAGATTTGTTCTGTAGGCTGTGTTCTCTACACCTTTGTTCAACCCCAGACTGTTGTGGGCCTTTTAAAAAGCAACAAAAAATAACCAGGAAGGCAAGTTTGGTTTGAACTGAATCCATTGCTACTTTAATTCCTAGTGATTTTTAAGTAAGAATTATTCCTTAGTAGAGGTGGATGAGTTATAGTTTATTAACTAGTTCTATAAATACATAATGTAATAATACATTAAATATTAATTAGCTCTATAAATACATATTATCTACAGTGAGTAAAAGACTGAGAATGTAGCAGTGAATGAAAGAACAAAATTCCCTTCTCTCTTGACGCTTACATTTTATTTTATTTATGTTTTTTTAAGATTTATCTTTTAGGTAAGTATGTGTGTCTTTGTGTATGGGTATAGTCAGAGTCCAGCAGAGGGTGCTGGATCCCCTAAAGCTGAAGTTACAGTCAGTTAGGATCCATGTGACATGGGTTTTGGGAATAGAACTCAGGTCTTCTGGGAGAGGAGTACATGGTTTTAACGGTCAGGACATCTCTCCAGTCCTTAGTATTTTCGTTTTAGCTGGTCAGCTAGGTAACAAGATTTTAAAAGTAGGCTGCATAATGTGTCAGATAGTTCACCTTATAAATGTGTATAGTACTGGGAATAACAGGGAAGAGAGAGAGGCTCTCATGGGAGTGATGGTGGGGGGGCTCATCAGACCATTTGCTTTTGAAATAAAAAAATAAGATAGCTATTCTTGTTTCTTCTTAAAATATTTATTTTTATTATTTTAAAAAGTGTGTGTGTGTGTGTGTGTGTCTGTGTGTGTGTGTGTGTGTGTGTGTGCCTGCAGAGGCTAGAGATGTCAGGTCCCTCCAGACCTAGGGTTAAAGGTAGTTTAGAGTCTCCAAACTTGATACAGGGAACTGAATTCTTCTGCTCTATAGGAGCAGTGTGTGCTGTTAAAGACATACCAAGTCTCCAGCCCCGGAAGTCAGCTAATCTTTTACAAGTCTCATTTTCATTCTTTCTTGTATAGTGGTCTTTTGATAACATAAAAATGCAGGTTTTCAGCAATGGGTATTAAATTTGTATCAAATAGTGCACAAAAATGAAATTAAAGACAAGATTTTTTGAAGTAGTTGAAAAGTAATATTCAGTTTACCCTAAGCAATTTAAATCCAAAGTGTGTCCATCAAGCTTTTGTTAATCTCAAATGCCAAATGTAGCCCTTTTCTTACCTGAGGCCCCCAGACGTCATCCAGAGGGACACCCTTGTTTTCCTCTATCATGGACTTGAACGTCTGTGCTTCATTTACACAACCATTCTGCCAAAAGATGGCAACAGATGACTATGGTGAAGGCTTCATATTAGCTTATTTTGGAGTATCGAACATATAACACTGGAAAAATGTCTTCTAAAAAACTTTTCATTTAAATAAAATACAATTTTTTTATACTACCTAAGTACATTGCAATCTTAAACACTGAAAATGTTCAGTTCAGAGGCATCAGTTTTGTTTATGGTGTGTAACCATACCCACTATCAGCACTGAATTGACCAAATCCTCACTCCTTTCTCCCTGAGGCTCCTGGCACCAAATTCTACTTTCTGCTGATATATATATATATTTTACTAACTATTTATAAGTGGGATAGTTTAGTATTTGCCTCCAACTAGGTTTGTGTCAATTGTGTCAATGTCCTTATGGTCCTTCTGTGGTACAATGTGAGAGAGTTTCCTTTCTTAGGGCTAGGCCACGTTCCACTGGAAGCATAGAATACATTTATCCATTGGTTCCTCAGGTGATGGTTTTTGTTTTGTTTCATATCATGCAGAATGCTCACAGAACACTGGTATGTATGGAAGTGTCTGAGTCCTTGCTTTTAAATTTATGTGTGTATTCATGTATGCAAGTGCATGCTGTAGGGTAAATGGTGGGTGCCAGAGGACATATAACTTGTGGGTTCCTTCCTTCCCTTGTATGGGTCCTGGGGGACTGAAAGTAGGTTGCGGCCTTGAAGGTAAGCTCCTGTACCTGTTGAGCATTCATCTGAAGCTAGAATTGCTAGATCTTCTGAGAATTTTGGTGGAATTTTATGAAGAACTGTCAAAGACTATTTTGTGAAAACAATAACTACAAAACACAGAGGCCAAAACAAACACAGCAACAACAACAACAACAACAGAACAACCTGTGTCTCCAGGAGCCCTGCAGGCTTCTCTGAAAATCTTCACAGCTTGTCCATTCTGCTAAGCAATCCCTGTCTGGCTTTTCTGGGAATCATTCCTCACAGTTTTTCAGAATTTCTTCCCCAGATAGTGCACGATGTCTCACCTCTTCTATCTTTTGATACACCATTTGTGTATATATATAGTTGCCTCATCCTGTTATTTTATTATTGTTTTTTGACCTTCTGCCTGTTGTATAAGACAAGAGCTGTTTTTTTTTTAAGAGATGAATCTCAGTAGTTTAATATGCTCTCTTTTACTTATTATAGCTTGGTTTCACGCCCTTTAGATAATTTACATATAAATTGGAAATCGGAAGACTATGTTTAATTGCTTGCTAAGTTCTGTGTAAATGCAAAGATGTCATACCTGCTTCATAGTAGTATTAAAGGTATAGTCATCCCTTCCGTTAATTTCCCAAATAATAAAATTTGCTTGGATTATTTTAATAAAGCCATTTCCATCATACCTGAAATAACAAACACAAAAATAACAGTGTAGTGTCAAATAGAGGGCCTGCAGCTTGTAAGTCAGATTGGCTTAGATTTAAATCTTTTTGGGTTTTTTTTGTTTTTTTTTTTTTTTTTTTTGAGATAGAGATCTCATATAGCCTGGGTAGGCCTCAATGTCACCATGTAATGACCTTGAATCCTGATCCTCTTATTTCTACTTCCCAAGTGTTGGAATCACAAGCATGTGCCATTCACAATGGTCAAATCTTGTCTTTATCACTCATTAGTTTTGTGAGCCCAGGGAAATCACTGGAAGTCCTCAACTCTTACAAGTACTTATCTGTGATATAATTATATCTAATGGCTGTGTTATTTTCCCCAACTCAATGACATAAGAGAACTCTGTTTTGAGACAGGATCTCGTGTAGCCCACACTCTTCTTGAACCTCCTAACATGTAGCCAAGGCTGACCTTGATCTCCTCTCCATGTTTCCATCTCTCAAGTGTTAAGATTACATGTCCAGCCCCAGACAGCAGATGTCATTCAAAATAAGACCTGACAGTTAAGACAAATTGGAGCCATAACTTTTCATCATTGCTATATATTGATGAGTTGGGCATAGATGGGGTCCTGGTAACATGGAGACAGAGGAATGAGATTAATGAAAGTATAAGACAAGGACCTCCTGGTATCACGAAATCACATTTCATGTGTGGAGAGTGAAACCGAAGAGTTCCTGTAGGAAAGGTAGGACTGTGCCAACTTCCCAGATCCGGCCTGCTGGAATATGGGCTGAATCTTGAAGTTTCAGAAGCCAGAAGAGCTGAAGTGGGGCTGGGAGACAGTCATCTCCATGGCAGCAGGAGACACTGTCACACTCCTACATGGATAGGTTACTCCCTTGTGATGCTAGGACGGGACACACCAGCCACACCAAGCTGAGACTAGTTCCCTGAGACCCACAGAGTTTAAAAAGAGATATGATACTTTATATGAAGATTTTTTTCTATAATTACAAAAATAAACACTCAAGAGCAAAGATAAAGTTATCATCAATAGAGTTACACGTTTGCATTGTAGAACTCAGGATCATGCAAATGATTACATAGCTTCCTTCCCCACCAATCATTGCTCTTCCCTCCCTCCCTCCCTCCCTCTCTCCCTCCCTCCCTCCTTCCCTCTCACTCTTTCTTTTGTTGAGACAGAGTCTCATAGCTTGGGCTGGCTGGTCTCATACCCACTATGTAGCTGAGGATGGCCTTGAACTCCTCAGCTCCCTGCCTCTACCTCCCATCTGCTGTGATTACAGACTTGTGCTAACTTTCCTTGCTGCTTATTGCTCATGTTTCTGAATGAAAATTTCCCCATATACTCATTGGGTAGGAATTTCTCTGAAGACTCAGACTTCAGTGTCCAGTTCTTGCCTCCAGGTTGGTTATTCTTGCATTGCAGCCCTGCTTTTAAAATACAGTTTATCATTTGTCAGCGCTGTGTTGATTAAAAAAAAAAAAAAAAATACTAGGTCGTTGCCAGTGTCTCTGTGTTCCCAGCCCAGATCTCTGCTTCACTTCACATCTACTGACCTGGGTTTCAGGTTGGTTGAAGTTTGCTGCCACCCAACACTGCCCAGTCTGTTCCTGTCCCGTTCTCGAGAAGTGCACAGGAAAACTTCATGGGTAAAGAGCAGTACTCCGAGAGACATTTTTGTTTCTGTGTTCACTAGTTTTGAGAAACCATAAAAAGCTTCCAAGCTCAGTTCCCAAACAGGAAGGATGGAGAGCAGCTGCTTGGTGTCTGGGCCAGTAAGAAGCACAGAAAAACCAAGAACTCAGGAGAGAGCTCTGGCCCCTGGCTGCAGAAGAATGTGGGATTACTAAGGAGGAGACAAGCTCAAAAGCCAGCGATTTCGGTGGAAGCAGGAGTTTGAGTATATCTTGTGTAAGCACTAGAATTCTTGATCTCCTGAGAATCAGGAGCTGATGAGGATCATGCAAAGAGCTTACTGCAGAGCCTGAGGACCTGAGTTTAATCCCTAGAACCACTAACTGGAAGGAGAGATCTGGCTCTGAAACCTGACACCTCCCTCCCCAAATAAATGTTTTCTTTCCCTCCCTCCCTTCCACCCTCTCTCCCATCTTTCTTTTGAATTAGGTACAAAATTGTATTTTGTTCAAGGACAAACCAATCTCAGTGGCGCCAGGACAGTTAGTGCAAAGAGCCACAGTGCCATCCTGTGTAACAAGTGTGTATTGCATCAGCCGTCATTTCGGGTTTTGCTTCTTTGTGACCATGTGACGACAGACTTGCTTATAGGACCTTGTTTATTTTAATACATTTTCACTAGTGCGGAATAGAATTCTAATTAAATCTGAGAATGCAGAGATGTCACTAATGGGCAGCTAAATTCACAACAGTCAGTAGGTTTATTTTATTTTTTTTAATGAAAATTCAATTTCAGGAACCACAGAGACCTCATTACTGATCTTCGTATTCTAAACTTGGGGGTGATTCATTCTATTATGTCTTTTATTAGCTATGTTTAAGGGAGCATAAAAGCTGGACAGAGGAGCATTGAGAAAGAACAAGGAAAGATTAGGTGACCATGTATACAGTAGCTGTATTTCAATCAGCAGGGTCTGTTTGGTTGTTCCTTTGTTCAGTGAGCAAACATTTGCATGGTGATCTAGTAGAGAGGGTATGATGGCTCAGATTACTTGTCAACTTGCCAGGATTTAGACTCAACCCATGAGGCAAGCCTCTGTACACCTGTGAGGGAGTAATTTAGTTTAGGTTAATCTTCAAACATGTCTGTGAAGGATTTTCTTGGTTACCACCCTGAAGGTGGGTAGTATCTTCCAGCAGCTGCCCAGATGTAAGGAGGTCCAAGGGCAAGCCTTTACTTTGCCGTTGTGTCTTGGTGTTGTGTTCATTGACCTTGTTTGCTCTGCTAGTGAGAGTCTTCCTTTGCTGACTTTAGAACTCAGCTTCTTCAGCCTTCCGGTGTGGAATGTAGACCAGTGGCATCCTAGGAATCATCCAGGACTTTAATGCTGGACCGGGACCTTAAGATATCCAGTCTCCTCAGCTGTGCCGCTTCTGGGTTCTCAGATAGTCTGTGAAGATAGTCATTGCTGGACTACCCAGGCTTTATCATGTAAGCCAGTCTAATACCCACCCCCTTATATATACATTCCATGTGCTCTGTTCCTCAGAGGACTCTCATTGTGTGGATATGATCTGGGAGACAGGGGAACATACAAGAACAATGTTCTTAATTAGTAAAGAGATGTCAACCTGTTTCCTAAGTGGAGAGACATGCTTTAGACTGTTCATCTATGCTGTGCTGGCTAGTTTTAAATGTTAAATTGACACAGACTGAGTTCATTTGGGAAGAGGGAGTCTCAATTGGGGGAATGCAGCAACCAGATTGGTCTGTGGGCAAGCCAATGGCACATTCTCTTGACTGATGATTGATGTAGGATGGTCCAGCTCTCTGTGAGCTGTGCTACACCTGGGCTGGTGGTCCTGGGTTGCTATAAAAAAGCAAGCTGAGCAAGTCATGAGGAGGAAGGTAGTGAGCATCTCTCCTCAATGGCCTCTGCATCAGCTCCTGCCTCCAGGTTCCCACTCTGCCTGAGTTTCTGCTTTCACTTCTCTAGATGATGGACTACAAGCTGTGTGCTGAAAAAAACCTTTCTTTCCTCAAGTTGATGTTGGCCGTGATGTTTCATCACAACAACAGAAATCCTGACTAAGACAAGGTGACTAAGAGTGCATGGTACAGATGCTTAAAGATGTATAGATGTGTTGTCAACATTTGGTTGATGTCATTTTGACTCATTCATCATCATCCTCTTCCTTCCACTCACATGTCAGTCATCAACTCTTTCTGGTTATAATCACTAATTTGTATCATAGATGAACTTCTGGCCCATGGGCACCTTCTCAATCATCCCTCACCTCCTAAATTTGATTTTACTATCAGGTCTCCCTTCCTGCTTCGACTTCTTCCCCTAGAATTCAGAGAAACCCAGCTAAAGCAAATACTTACTCATATAACTGTTCTGGAAGAAAGGAACAAAAGCCTTGCGTGGTCTGGACTCTCTAGGACATCTTCCCTGCTCCTTCTGCTGATGCTTTCACTTGACTTATGCCCCAACATTCTATGCTTATTCGTTTTCTTCCTCAAAGCGCTGCTCTTGCTTGAAGAGCTTACCCAGTGGTATTCACTGTGCCCCTTCCCTTTCCACCTTCCCTTCAGGTCCACCTAAGTATTTATTGTCCTTTAAGGATCCAGTATGCATTTTCAGAATATATCACAGAGCCTATTGCTCCTTGGAGCTGGGGTGGATTCTTTCCTTTTGAGTTCCAATACCTACTGCCCATTTTATTCCCGTCTATTAGCTCAATTTGGCATATCAGCTCTGTGTCCATACAGTCAATCTTTTGAGGGTAATGACCCTGTTTTTGATCCTTGGAGTCCAAGTACTTAGCACAGCACTTGGGAAGTATTCGGTATGGTAGAAGTGGGCATTGATTGATGATGATCTGAACTGAAGAACATGAATCATTGTGAGAGAACATGTGCTTTTTATTTATTTTTTTATTTTTAGTCCTGGAAAAATAAGCATTATGAGACAAGAAAACAAAGAGAAAACTAGATCTCAGTAGGAGGAGGAGTGCCTTGGTCCCCAGGTAAATGCAAGGATTAGGGCCAAACGGTGAACCTTCAAGAGGGATTATAGCTTCATGATTTAGGTAGCAGAGTGCACAAGGTAGTGCTGTGGGATAAAGATGCTCTTGTATACTGTAAAGATTTGGTATTCAAACTGGTTTAATAAAGCACTGATTGGCCAGTAGCCAAGCCAAGTTATAGGTGGGGCAACCAGACTAGAAGAATTCGGGAAAGAGAAAATATGGTAATATTATAAATTTTAATATAAATTAATATTTATAAAATTATATTATTAATATAAATAGATAAGAGCTATGGGTTAATTTAAGTGTAAGAGCTGGTTAGTAATAAGCTTGAGCTACTAGCCCAGCATTTACTATGATATTAAGCCTCTGAGCCAATTACTTGGGAAGCAGCTGCTGGGTATTTGGGAGTTGTTGGTGAGACAGAAACTTCCAACTACATGGTAGAACCTTAGAAATACACTGGGTGGGGAAGGAAGATGAGTAGTGGAACATGCTAGCAGAAGCCTTCTGGACCTCAGCAAGAATGTCAGGTGAGGTACCAGTCCACCACTTCTGCCCTCTTCACCTGAGAGAAGCCAAGCCCGTCTCAGGCCAAGTCATTCCCTATGTCTGAGGAGGCCAGAAGAGGGTGTCAGATCCCCTCGGCCTGAAAGTACAGGTGGTAGTGAGTCAACAATTCCAGCCTGTTGAAACTGGAGCAGTAACTCAAGTGGGTGCTTAGACCTGAACTCAGGTCATCTAGAAGAGCAGAATGCACTCTTAATAACTGAGCCGTTTCTCCAGCACAAAAAATAATTTCCTAAGTGAGTATAAACTTACAGCTCTAATACAGGATGAAATGCCTGGTTGAATTCAAGTCTCCGAGGACAGCCATATTTTCCCACCTCGTACCTTATTTTCTAGAAAAAGAAGACTGCTTTAGTTGTTGTGTTCATTTATCACATTGACAAAAAAGTATGCCTTTCTTACCAAATTTTGAGGTGGACTATTTCTCAGATGTTCCCTGTGGAAAAAAAGACACCTGTCATCACCTGCTATTCTTCCTTTCTGGCTTCAAATCTAAACAGAATTTAATCAGGCTGGAGTCATAAAATCCCAGTAGAGAAGTAGGATTATAAACTACCAAGTACTTCCTACAAACTGGCACTTTAAATATCTTTTGCCATCTCTGTGGTTACAGTCACACATCAGACAAAAACCAACCAGGTACAGGTCATTGTCCTTCATTTGAGGACATGGGACCATTTTCAAAAACTGTATCAACTTATCCAAGATTGCAAACCTTGTTTCACTCGTGAGAAGGATACATGGTTGGAAAGTTCTATGTACTGTGTTATTCCAATGTCCTGTTCCCCAGAACATTACTGCTGTGGTCATTGCTCTATGACTCTATTGCTCCTAGACACCAGGACCAAAGCAAGTCTTATTTTTTAAAAAGTGTTTAAGTGGGAGTTTGCCAACAGTTTCAGAGGGTGAGTCATGCTCATCATGGTGGGAGCAGATAGGCATGGTGCTGGAGCAGTAGCTCAGAGTTTGCATCCTGATCCACAAGCAGCAGGTATGGGGGTGGGGGGTGGGAGGGGGAGTGGAGGGAGAGAGAGAGAGAGAGAGAGAGAAGGGGAGACTGAGGTTGGGCCTTGTTTGGGCTTGGAAACCTCAAAGCCTACTCCCAGAGATACACCTCCTCCAGCGAGACCACAATTCCTATTCCTTCCCAAACAATTCCACTCACTGGTGACTAGGTACATGAGGCTATGGGGGTCATTATCATTAAAATCATAATTACGAAATGAAAGAGTCAAAATCAACATATTTTGTTTTTAAAGACAAGGTCTCATAATGTCCAGGTTATCTTCAAACTCATCAATCTTCTTACCTCTACGTTGCAAATGCTGGGATTATAGATGTATGCCCCAATGTCTAATATGTTTATGTCTGTGTGTGGTTTGTCACGCTTAGTAAGTACTCTATAACTGAACCACAAGCCCACCATTAGTTGTGTATTTTAATTAATTAATTGACTTATTTATTGTACATGTTTGATGTGTGAGAGTATGTATGTACACATTTGTATGAATGCAGGCACATATGTACATGGCATGCATACAGAGGTCAAAGGACAACCTCTGGTGTGGCCCATGCCTTCCACATTGCTTGTGACAGTGTCTTGCCACTGCATATACCAATCTAGCTGGTCTGCAAGAGTCTTTTGTTTCCTTTCCCAATCTCACTCTGGGTGCCCTGGGATTTAATAGACCTTACTATGGCTGAAATTCCATGGATTTGGGGGACTTTACTCACTGAACAATCTCCCTAGGCCCTAACAGTGTATTTTAAGACTCCCAGTAATTCCATAATTTCAATTTATTCCTGTAATGGAATTCTTCCCCTCTGTGAACTCAAAAGATGTCTATAAATTCTAACTAGGTAATTAATTACACAGTCATGTAGAAAACTGAGATGGGAAATAAATGCTCTTATCTTCCTTAAATGAGAAAGAACAATATGGGATTTGTGATGAAATGCTACTTGCTTTGTTTATTGAAACAGAGAGGACAATAAGTGTGTTTGTACATGTTCAGAGAAGGCTAAGGGTTGTATTTCCAGTTTATTTTTTAAATGTGGAAATTGTCAATCCAAACACATGCATACAATGGTATTTTAACCTCTAAGACCTGTAATTATAAACGACTAGCTGTACATTAATATGCTTATGTTAACAATGTTTCTTACTTGTCAATCACATAAGAAAAATCACGGCGTTGACATCCAGTTCTATTAAATCTATAAAAATAAAACATAATGTAGTTGTAAGGTCATGCTTCACACATGCATAAAGAATTCATCATTGAACCCAGTGGCTCTTAAACCAGAGATTGTTATATAATCCATTTACTAAATTAAAGTCTCTGGACTTCAGTTTGTGGCCTTGGCATTTTGATATTTAAGAAATCAGTTTCATAAACTTTCCTCTGATTTACCTTATATTTTGTACATTCTTATTAAAATTCTAGAAGAGATAAAGGGAGAAGAAAATGTTTGTTCAAAACTACAATGATCAGGTAGGTGGGGATAAGAGGTCTACTGTACCACACTGTGACCACAGTTAACCATCAGTTTCTAGTTTTGTTAGATGCAGACATCTAACAAATCCATAAATTCATGGATTATGAATGATAAAGTTCTTTAATAAGTTATAGTATTCATTTTGTCATTTTGGCTAGCTGTTTTCAGTCTCACTTGGAAGAAGCCTAACTACCACAGATTTTAGATGGACATTAGCTGTCTCCATCAGCATGAACTTTGAACTCAAACTAGGCCCTAAAAGATGCTTTTCTTTGCTGATACCTTTCCCGGCTTTGCTTAAGTACCTGGGACCCCAGGCTGTTCTTGTCCCACCTTGATAACTATAAAGACTTTCTGCCCACAGCAACTTAAACTCGAGATGTGCAAGTTGTTCTTATGGTTCCAGAGCATCAGGTCATTGACTGAGAGCTAGTGAAAGGCAGGAAAGGTCCTGTAGCAGATTCTCAGAAACAATTTGATTGTTAGTTATTACCCAGATCCCCCAGACATAGACTAGCTGCAGCATGGCTTGCTGTATTCTCCTTGATGTGGAAGCAGTCAGGAGCTTGAGAAAGGATTTGCCATCCATTTAACTATACTGAGCATTGATTTTGTTAACAATTTGCTTGCAGCAGTTATTCTTAAACTTAAATCCCTCAGAAATTTTAACAAAATGCAGATTGTGATTGACAGTTTGAATGATTCTGTGCTTCTGCATTTCTCTAAGAAGGTCCCAGGCAATGTCAGTGCTGGTCTGTTGTAGAATATTAGTTAAAGATGTGTCACATTCTTTTATGCTATAGAATATTTGTTTAATGATGCAAAGATGTGCTGCACTCTTTGTTTTCAAAGATTCATTATTTTATTTTTGTGTGCATTGGTCTTTTGCTTGAGTGTATGTCTATGTGAAGGTGCCCTTGGATCTGAAGTTACAGACAGTTGTAACAGCTGCCATGTGGTGCTGAGAATTGAGCTCTGGGCCTCTGGTAAAGCAGCCAGTGCTCCTAACCTCTGGGCCATCTCTCCAGCCCGCATGTTGTATTCTTTTATGTTGTATTTGTTTAGCTCTGTAAAGCTATGTCACTTTGCCTGTCTAAAACACCTGCTGGATCTAATAAAGAGCTTAATGGCCAATAGGTAGGCAGGAGAGAGAAATAGGTGGGGCTGCCAGGAAGAGAGAATAAATAGAAAAAGAAGAAGGAGAGAAAAGCAAGAAAAAGAGGGAGAGAAGGATGTCAGAGGCCAGCCACCCAGCCACACAACCAGCTATAAATTAAGAAGTAAAAGAAAGGTGTATAGTATAAAGGAATGTAAAAGCCCAGAGTCAAAAGGTGGATGGGATAATTTAAGAAAAGCTGGCTAGAAACAAGCCAAGCTAAGACTTGGCATTTAAAAGTAAGCATAGGTCTCTGTGCATTTATTTGGGAGCTGGGTGGTGGACCCCCAAAGAGCAAGGAGTAAAAACAAAGCAAAACAGAAAAACCAACTACATTTTGGTGCCCGATGTGGGGCCTGCATTTCCATGTCAGGGCTGAGAAAGCTGAGGAAAGGAAGATATGGCTCCTTTAAGAAGTTCTACCAGACAGCAGAGCACTTAAACAGCCTTTTCTCTGATAAATAGAAACAATAAACTAAGTAATATGCCTGCTACAGTGCAGGACTCTGGCTTTCCAGAGCTGGGGGTTGAATGCAGTTCTCAGTCAAAGGACCTCCAACTGGACATACAGACTTAAGGCTTGGCTTTCACAACCTGAGAAGTGGGCAGAGCCAGCTGGGCTGCTTAGCAGTTTTTTGCTATGCAGACAAAATGTCTACAGATTCAAAGAAAAGACAGATTCATATTGAAAAAAAACCCCTCAGGTTCCAGTATGTTTTATAAGAACGAAAATATAGACAGCGATAGAAAGAAAGAAATAGCTTAAAAATAACAAAGCATTTAAAGAGAGAAGTAAAAATAAAATAAAAAAAGGAATAAGCCACATAGTGATCGAAAATCCACAGGGAGTCTGAATTCTATATGTTGCTGTATTGACCTTAAATTTTGTGATTTCTGATAAGCAAAAATAAACTACTTAGATATTTTAAGAGTGGCTTAACTTTAAAATGGAGCTCAAAAATGCATTGCTTTGGAGAAGGGGTTTTGCTTTTGTTTCCACAGGAAATGAGAAACTGTAAATTCCTTCAGTGTTGATATGGATCAAGTTTGATCATGGGAGACCTTCTGAAACTTGACAGGTGATATATATCAACAAAGGTTACAGCTGGTCTTCCCAGGTCCTGGCCATTATCTCAGTTCTCTCAGGAACCCTATACCTTTGCCCAGAGACAACAGAAAACTAGCTAGAGAAGATGATGCCCACATTCCCAGGACATGGGGGGGGGGTGTTGTGTGGTCCTTGGTTATTTGGTGGGTTATGTATATTTGTTATCATTTAGGGGAATATCAGATAAAAAGTCAACTATTAATCTCAGATATTTTGCATTGGTATGGAGTTTGATATATTGATACAAATTTAAAGTCATTTTTGTTATACTGCATAATTTCTACTTTTGTTTGGGACATAGTATTTATGCAGCTCATTTAGAAATGTAATGTATAAATAAGAAATTAGGTTAATAGTTAATTTATAATAATCAAACTTGTAGTCATAGTAGGTAGGATCTTTAAGGCTAAACAGGTATATTTTAGATAGATAATTTTCAAACACCTCAAAGACCTACAGAAAAAAAATAAGATGTTTAGAAAAATAAGATTTTTTTACTTTTTTAAAAAATATTTATTTTTATTTTATGTGAATTGGTGTTTTCCTACATATATAACTGTGTAAAAGTGTTAGATCTTGGAATTACAGACAGTTGTTAGCTACCACGTGGATGCTGGGAATCAAATTCAGGTCCTCTGGAAGAACAGTCAGTGCTGTTAACCACTGAGCAATCTCTCTAGCCTCAAAACTTTTCATGAAAATGAAACACATCTACTCCTGGCAGCATTAATTTACTTCATAAAAGGATGATTGGTGTCAACAACAACAACAAAAAACCCCTCTGTATGTAGTTTTCTTTTATTGTGGCAAAAGCTCGTCATTTGGACAAGAAATGACTTTTGACTTGATTGCTAACAGTATGGTTTGTAGACTGGAAAGCAGGACACAGGAAAAAGACTGTTGAACTTTGGCAGAGCAAGACAGGACTCTCCTTTGAGATTCCAACCTCACAGAAGAGTCTGCCAGACATTCTGCAGGATGTGGAGGAAAGCAACTGACAAACTGTGCTACTACAAGGCAGGACAGTCCTTCAAATCTCTGCTTCACTGAGAAGTCTGCCAGGTACTCTAGGCCTGTGGGCCAAAGATAGATGCCCCAGTGCTGCAGAGGAAGTTGGGGTGATTGTCCTGGCAGCCAGATTTCTCTGTTGTTAGGTAATATTATATCCTTCTGGGGTCTTTGATGGAGCCAAAGACTAAATAGTTAGTTAGTGTTACAATTTTCCTTAGTTCGATAGAGAGCAAATTAAGTATAAAACTTTGGAATTGCTGAGATAGGGGCTGGAGAGATGGCTCAGCGGTTAAGAGCACCGTCTGCTCTTCCAGAGGACCCGGGTTCGATTCCCAGCACCCACATGGCAGCTAACAACTGTCTGTAGTTCCAGTTCCAGGCAAACACCAAGGAATTGCTGAGATAAAATAGAAAATGGAACATTTTCTCTGAATTTGTTAAATACAAATATTTGAATATCATAAATATAATTCCTGCTTTATAATTGGTTTTATTGTATATAATTTTACTGTGTTAAACTTAAAACCTTTCATTTTTATTTAGACAAAAAGGGGGAAATGTTATGGAATATTAATTAAAGATGTGTTACATTCTTTTATGCTGTGGAATATCTATTTAATGATGCAAAGATGTATTGCATTATTTTATGTTGCATTTGTTTAACTCTGTAAAGCTGTGTTACTTTGCCTGTCTAAAATACCTGGCTTGTCTAATAAAGAGGTGAGTGGCCAATAGCAAGGCAGGAGAGAGAAATAGATGACTCTGCCAGGCACAGAGGATAAATAGAAAAAATAAGAAGAGAGGAACAAGTAAAAGAAGAAGAGAATGTAGCAGGAAATCAGGAACTATACATGTGAACAATCGCGTTAGAGGACTGGAGACGAGCGGGGCGTGGTTAACTGGAAAGGATTCTGGAAGTAGACCTCCGAGGGAGAGGACCAGGACAGGAAGCCGGCATTCTCTCTCGAGAGTTCCCGACCAGTTGCGCAGGTTTTCAGACTGATGACACGGCTTCCGGGTGTAAGCAATTCGGGCCAGCCGTGCGGGAGTTCGGACGTGCGGCATGGGGATGAGGAGTTTTCCTTAGAAACACTCCGGTTCTGCAACCTTATCCCTTCATTTTCTCTTAAAATCTTCTCTGTTTTGTAAGTGATTTTCACAAAATAAACCCCATTTAAAATATATCTCACGGTGGGGTTTTACCGCGATAATTGGCGCCTGAACGCGGGGCTAATTCCACAAACCCACCAGGTTCCTCACCCGCGGACGGAACTGGACTGAACGGCTTTGGTTCCCATCTGCGCAGGAGTCTCCTGTACGCAGCCAGGAACGAATCTGCACACCGCGGATCTCCTGAGAGACAGATTGAGCTGGTTCTGGTGGCGCAAGCCTGGTAGGATTTGTTGAAAGATCTAACAAAGACCCTCCCAGCCGAATCGCCACCTCGTTTTGCACACCATTGCTGCCGCTACTGATCACAACTGCGACATCTGCTGGCCGTAAGTTCTCATTACATCTGAGTATATTTTTTTCTTCCTTTTCTTTTCTACATATTTTTTTTCCTTTCTACAATGTCTTATCAAATAAATGTTCAGAATTTTACTTACTTTTTCACAATGGTGATAGAGGATTATTTCCAGTATTACTCATTTGGAGGTTATCTCCACCCAGGAGTTCTCTTGCTTTTTTGTGTGATAATATACTTCATACTTACCTATTTTAAGGGATCTCAACATAGAGAGTATGAGGCTAAGATGTCTGGCATGGATGAACGTATTAAGACACTCCAGAAACTCATTGTTTCCATAGAAGAGAGGTCTACTTTGATCACAGAGGAATTTAGAGCTCATGTTGATGAAAATTTTAGAAAATTAGATGAAAAATTTAAAAAAAAATGGATGAAAATTTTAGGATAATGGATGGATACTCTAGGAAATTTGAACAGAAGATAGTAGAATGGGTAGATGTGGAGACTGGGAGGATTTTCTACTCTATGAAATTGTTGGAGAGATCATTTATAGAAGACTTTAAAACACTGGAAAATGGGCTGGAGAGATGGCTCAGCGGTTAAGAGCACCGTCTGCTCTTCCAGAGGACTCGGGTTCAATTCCCAGCACCCACATGACAGCTAACAACTGTCTGTAGTTTCAGTTCCAGGCAAACACCAAAGCAAATAAATAAATAAATGAAAGTGTTTAAAAAAAAAAAAAAACACTGGAAAAGATCATTACCACTAGGTAGCAAGATCATGAGGCTTGCTTGGAGATTTTAGAAAAAGATCTTGAGGCGACACCTGCTCAAGATAACCCAGAGCCCCCTCTTAAACGGTGCTACTGCAGGGAAGGTTCTTTACCTAGAGTGGTTACCATGAGGGGACTACCCCCCATCCCTCCAACTCTATTCCTAGTTTTGGCAGAGGCCAAAAAACCACAACCATGTGGAAGGGCTTCTGACAATGTGGGATACAATTATGAACCTATACTTATGAAGGATTTAAAATCAATAAAGGAAGCCATCGTGAACTATGGTGTACAATCATCTTTTGTGAGGCAATCCTTGAACTCATGGTCAGCACAGAATCGAGTAATTCCTGATGACTGGAAGAATTTGGCGAACGCAGTGTTGAACCATGGCCAAAACTTCCAGTGGAGGAATTGGTTTAGAGAAGAGGCTAAAGCCTTGGAATCTTGAGATCAAACTGGGAATGTTACCGTCTCCAAGGACCAAATCCTTGGGGAAGGTCAGTTTGCTGATATATCAGTTCAGGCTACTTATGATGACCATGCTCTGTTGCTGTGTTGTACTGCTGCCTTAAATGCTGGGGAAAAGGTTTTGGACCCAGGACAGAGAATTGAGTCATATACTCAGATTAAACAAGGTGCAACGGAGCCTTATACAGACTTTTTACAGAGGTTGACTCAGGCTGTAAATAGAGCAGTGTTGGATTCAGAAGTTAGGAAACAATTGATACTCTCTTTGGCCTTCAATAATGCTAATATGACATGTAAAAAATTGATCATGCCATTAAAGATCAGGGGTGCACCCTTAGATGAATGGATTCAATTTGCACTTAATGCTGAATATCTAAACCATGATGAAGAGAATTGGGTAGGTCAAGCCATTGCTAATGCTAAGATGAGAAATCAAGGCATTATTTGCTTCAATTGTGGTAAGCCAGGCCATATAAAGAGAAATTGTAGACAAAGCAAACATAGGAACTTTTCCAATCACAGGAGTGACTTAAACAGAAAGCCACTACCTCCTGGACTATGTAGGAGATGTAACAAAGGCAGACATTGGACGAATGAACGTAGATCTATAAGAGACAAAGATGGCAAGCTTTTACCAACGGGAAACGTAACTCGGGGCTTCCCCCGGGAAGCCCCCAAGAATCAGACCTCCAAGCCAAAAAGGGTTCAGTCATATCCAGTCACAGTGGAAGAGCAGTGTCCTCAGGACGAGTAACAAATCCCAAGCCTGAAACAGTAGACCATATAACCATAGACAATAGATTGCCCTTACAAGAGAAGTTGATGGTATCCAATAAACCAATAAAACGCATATTTTGGCAGACCTCCATAAATGAACAAAGACCAAAGTTGACAATAAGAATAGACAATACTTTTATGCAGGGCTTAGTCGACACGGGGGCTGATGTTTCGATCATAACTCAGCAGGCCTGGCACCCCAGGTGGCCTCTGAAGGAGGTGGATGTTCAATTTTTAGGTATTGGGACATTGTCTCAGGTAAAACAGAGTATGAGATGGCTAGAATGCATAGGACCAGAAGGACAGAGAGGGAGATTGAAGCCATACATGGCCAACATAGCAGTGAATTTATGGGGTCGTGATCTCCTATGACAATGGAACACTCAAATTAAGATTCCTCCAGGCCTAAATACTAGCCAAAGAACTAATTGTGGCCTTGAAAGTACTCAAGAGGCTATGTAAAACAGCCGTCGGTCATTCAGGTTGCACAAAGACACAGTCTAAAAGCTGCAAGCACCCCTAAGACACTAACAGCCCTGCCTCTGAAATGGTTGACGGATAAACCTATTTGGGTCCAACAATAGCCTTTGACAGAGGAGAAATTGCTAGCCCTAGAACAATTGGTGCAGGAACAGTTACAAGCTCAACATATTGAAGAATTGACTAGCCCATGGAATTCCCCTGTATTTGTGGTCAAGAAGAAGTCTGGGAAATGGAGAATGGTGATGGATTTAAGAGCAATTAATAAGGTGATTCAGCCCATGGGCACCCTACAATCTGGTATACCTTTACCTTCTTTGCTACCTAAAGGATGGCCTATAATAGTTATTGATCTGAAGGACTGTTTTTTTACAATACCTCTAC
>PVIH01019769.1:0-34399 GCA_004025045.1 Sigmodon hispidus
GTAAAAAGAATTTAAAATGTGGAAGAGTTAACAATAACTATACAGAGGATAAGAATCATAAGCATGGCTTATCAAGGGTGGAAATACAAATAAGATTGCTACACATATATTTTCTTTGTGTTCATCTTTCCCTCTGAATTTTTTTTCCATCCCTGTATATCCTTATTCAAGGTCTCTTCCCCCTCCCAACACATCTGGTTATTTTTCTTCTCTGCAACTACCCATCCCCTCCATGGGCAGGGAGCAGACAGTCCTATGGTCCCACTGACCCAATAATGCTTAGATCAGTTTCCACTTCTGGCCAAATCCAGTTCTTTCCCCCCTCCCTCAAGAGTGAGTCAGGTGTTCCTATAGTTGGACTGGGGTTTGAAGGGCCAGTCCAGGGTGTTTCTGATCCCAAGCTGTTCAGTGGTCATGGTTTGCAGCCTGGGCATGCTTGGCTTTTTCTTGTTTGTTTGTTTAGAGACCACTAGTGAGTGAGTACATCCCCTGCTTATCTCTCTGAGTTTGTGAGACTTTGCTCAGGTTTTAAAAAGATTCTGAATGCACAGAAATGGAGCTACACTGTGCTTCCTAGTCTCACAGTTTCTTGCAGTAGCAGCACAGAGACTCCCAGCAGCTGCCTGTGAGATGTAGCCAACTGTTAACTGCCATGAACTAAGTAGTGTGGCTAGTTTCCCAACTATCTCTCACAGGCTGAGGTACAAAAAGGCTTCTCCCAGCCACTGCTCTTATGTTTGAAATCACAGACATGGTCTTTAAAAACATAGCACCATGATACTTGATGTTGCTTCCCAGAATTGAGAAGAAAAGAATGATTCGATTGATACCTTCACCATGTTGAAAACCAGAGCAGAGTGGAATCAGTAACAAAGGGTCCTAGCTACACAATTTGGCAACTTAAAAACTCTCCTGGCTAAAAAAATAATTAAAGATAAGTAATAAAGCAGATTGAGATGAAGAACACCTCTAAAAAAAATTTCAATGTGTGTAAAAGAATATGTAGGCTTGGAAGAGAAAGGAAGAAGATTAGAGAAAGTTCTTTTAAAATACAAATATATAGTAATAAAATTATAATAAGCCACATAAAATTGGAAAATACAGGGTCTGGATTTTGTATATTATTGTGTTTTCTTTTAATTTTTCACCTGTTAATGAGCTCACTGCAGAAAGATTTGATTTTAAAAGCTGTTAAGTTAAAACAACACACATATTTTAAAAGTATCTTGACTTCGAAATTTGGGTCTAAGGATAAGTTGCTTTGAAAAAGAGGTTGTGCTTTTGTTTCTACAGAAGATGAGAATCTCTGGATTGCTTCCAGGCTAATATAATTTAATCAAGTAAGACTCCCTTAAAAATCTCTGATGGGAAGTGATGGTCCAAATGATTCAACATCTACATCAGCTTCACAGTTGCTGACTAAGATGATCCAACATCAGAGCCCCCAATCAGCAGGAAGTAGTTAAAAAAATCTATGCTCATATTTCCCCAAAATAGATTATGAGTGTTTATCTTTGTTTAGAAAGGTTTGGTTATTGGTCATAGTCAATCTCTTTCTTAAAAAAAAGAGAAAAACAAAAAAGGAGATATAGATATGATAGAATAAAAGAATAGATTTTAAAATCTAGTTTTAAAAAAGCAATTACTTGTTTTAAATACATTGATATGTGTGGTGAGATTCAGGCATTACTGAGGGAGACCCAGAGGCTTAGCTTTGGGCTCTTACATCCTTGGATGGGGCATATCCAGCCCCCACTGAGAACTCAGATACATGCCACTTGCACTTCCTCTTTGGTTTCTATGTTCTCAAAGAAAAGATTGACACCGTCACTGCGTGGGATAGTTCCACTCCCCAAAAACTGCCTTAAAGTTCAATTTTTATAAGTGAATGTTTATATAAACCCATTAATAAACATTAATCCTTCATATAATCAATTACCAGAAAATAATTCCTACAGTACCTGGCACCAATGTGGGTTTCTAGACCTCAGATATGATTTTGGTTTATTGATACAAATTTAAGATTAATTTTGTTATACTGTATGAATAGTTTTACTCTTGTTCAAGATACTATGTTCATGCAATTTCCTAAAAATTATAATTTATAATTAAGAAATGCAGATTTATAGTTAATCACCTATAATAATCAAACTTAGTTGTTGTAATAAGATTCTGGCCCAGTCTTTCCTGCAATCTCACAGTGCTGGAAAATCACACAGGCACTTATGTTAATTACACTCTGCTTGCTGATTGACCTGAGGCCCAGACATATAACTTGCTCTTTCATCTTAAACTAACCCATGATTCTCATCTTGTTAGCCATGTAGCTCAGTACCTTTTCTCAGCAGCATTTTATCTTTTTTTTGCTCTGTGTTTCCTGGTATCTCATCATGATTTCTTCTTCAGGGTGTCTCTCTGGCTTTTCTGTGGCATCTCTGCTCTGCTTTTACTATTTCCAGAGTTTTCCCCATCTGGTAGCCCTAGCCACACTTTCTGTCTGCCGTCAGCCAGTCAGTGTTTTTATTAAACTAGTAAGCAAGACAATTATTTACAATGTAACAGAGCACAATCCCACTACACTTTTTCCTTTTTTAAAAAAACAGAAACCCTAAATCTAATTTCCTTTGTATAATTTTTTCACCATTATTGATAACAGCTTGAAACCAACACTGTAAACAAAAACAAACATCCATAACCCTTATTTTGGGAATGTAGGAGTCATTCATTCTCTAGTCTACTTCGTGCTGAATGGGGTCACTGGCAATATTATGGGGACCCAAAGAAAAATGTAGAATTATGGACAAGTCCTTAGTGAAGCAGTATCTAAGGCTGGCTCTTCTTAGCCAATATCCTTGAAATTGTTTTAAATAAAGAAGTCAGAGGATATAGCAACAGAGGTGCTCTGAAATGCTGAATCATCTGGGCCATCCATTTCCATTTGCAACTTTTCAGGGGGTCTTTCTTGCTCTAACAATCTCAGTACACTTAGTGGTCATACTTGTTAGGTTTTTAGAATAAAGATATATTTAAATTAGATAGATAATCTTTAAATACCTTACAGAAATCCAGAATATTGCATTTAAAATATTTTTAAAATTTAGAACTTTCTGGACAGCGAGACATGTCTGTCCTTGGTAGCATCAGAATGATGGGCATCAAAGAAACTCCATGTGGAATTTACTTTCCAAAAGTTAGCACCTAGGCAAGAGACTATTCTTGCCTTGATTGATTGACGGTATGCTATTAAAAACTGTATATGCAGAGCCCCTAGGAAAGTGATTTCTGAACTTTGCCAGAACAAGCTGAGATAGTCCTTTAGGTTCCTGCTTCACAAATAATACTTACAGAAGTTCTGCAAGACACAGGAAAAAGTGACTGATGAACAGTTCTTTACATTTTCTGATTTACTGAACAGTATGTCAGAGACTCTAGACCTGTAGATTGAATATGGATACCCCAATGTTACAGAGGATGACTGTCCAGGCAGCCCGATGTTTCTGTCATTTCTAGAATTTAGAAGTTGCTTATTCAGATAATATTATATCCTTCTGTGGTCTTTCATGGAGTTGAAGATTAGATAGTTAGAATTATATTTTCCTTGGTTATAATAAATGGTAAATTAGATATGAAACTTTGAACTCATAATTATAAGATAGATAGTAGAATGTTTTCTTTAATATTGCTAAATCCAAGTAGACTAGATGTTGTGACTATAATTCTTGCTTGATAGCTATTTTGTTATATATAATTTTACTATGTTAAATTGAAACCTTTTGTTTTGATTAGACAAAAGAGGGTAAGTGATGTGAGATGTCTTTTTGTATGCCATGAATATACTTGATTACAAATTGTTAACAAAACAGCTGTTTTGGCCTATGACAAGGCAGTTGCAGGCAGACAAGAAATCTAGAGGTAAAGGAGAGGGGTGGAGTCACACAGATGCTGAAAACTGCTACTCAAGGAAGCAAGATGCAAACAAACACAGGTAAAGCTGCTGAGTCACATTGCAATACACAGATTAATGAAAATGGATTGAGTTAAGTTGTAAGAACTAGTTGATAATGAGCCTGAGCCTTAGTCCAAACAGTTAGTAATTAATATAAGCCTTTGTGTTATTATTTGGGACTAAGTGGCTTTGGCATTGTAGGTCTGGAACTCTAGGCTAGGCTGGGCCAGAAGGGTCAGAAACTTCAGGCTATAGGATAAAGACACAATCATACAAAGGTAAGGGAATGCTGGACCAAGAGGATAGTCGTATACAGAATATTCAGCTGCTCTAAAACACACAATTTTATGAAAATGATTCCTCCTAGTCACAAGAAATGCTGAAACCCATATAATTTAGAGAGCATGGTTTTTTGCATCTGGAGCTGAGTTTTTAAATGTAACATCAGCTCATCAATCACACTTACATATTAGCACCAACCTGAAGACTAAATAAGAACTAAATACCTAGGCTTTGGTTAATTATGAAAATGTTGAAATTCCACAAATTAATACACAATAATTACACATAGACTTCATTACAATAACTTGTGGTATCTATTAGGTTGCTGAAATATCTCAACAGTATGGGAAAACATAAATATACTTTTAATACATGCAATTTTATTTCATTGGTCATAAGTTCTGGCTTTGCTTTGATTTAGTTTGAATCAGAACTAGAAAGCTACTATCAAATGAAAATAATTTTTATGATATATATATATATGTGTGTGTGTGATGGAAATGTTGTTTGTAACTGTTTGTAAATGGTGTAAATAAAGTTAACTGTTCCCGCCTATGGGAGCACCATAGCAATAGACAGGAAATCAGAGTAGAGACAGGGAGAAAGAGGATGGAGTCAGTCAGTCTCCATCTGACCCCCGAAGAAGAGCCATGGTCCAGGCTACATGGCAAGTAGATTATTAGAAATGAGTTGAATTAGGATGAAAGAGGTAGCTAGTAATGTGCTTAAGACGTAGGCCAAACAGTATGAAATTAGTATAAGCTCCTGAATCATTTCTTTGGGGAACAAAAACTGCCACAGGCAAGGTCTGAACTTCTGGCCCAAACTGGCCCAGAAATAGCTTACAACATATATAATATGTTTTATTATATATTTCAATCATAATATATATAATATATTAAATAAATCTACTATAAGCAAAAGTTCATGATAGCCAATTTAGGATATCCAAAATTCCAAAGTCTTTACATTTGCTTTATCAATGATATAATAAGCCATATAAGGGCAACAAACTTTTCTATTAATGGCATGTCAACAGAACAGGTTCCTATTTATGACCCAGGCCACCAACTTTCTTATTAATGACATGTATAGCTATGAGCTACTGTTCTAAAATAATTGTTTTCTCTCATTAGTGTTCTAGATTTCATTCCCACAGCTACAAAAATATCTGTAAGTAATCAAAGAAATATAACAACTGTGAGTCATTAATATACACTAAGATGACTGAGACAAGCAATGTGTGATATTACTTTTGATATTGGTCTAATTTCAGTTGGTAAGAGGTTTATTAAAATGCACAAATACGATAGTATCCTTTCAATATGGGGAGCTACTGAAATGAATACCAAGACGGGGGACACATGATTCTAGCTCTCAAGGAGCTGGCAATCTAATATGCTTTATTTGAACTGTTTTAAACCAGTTCTCCCCAATGTAATACAAGATGGGGTATTGTCTTCTAGAATATAAATGGCTCTTTAATAACCAAAAAGTTTTAGAAGTGAATTCATTACATTTACTTATAACGTGGTCAGGTAACTGAGACAGTAAACATGTCAAGTTGAATTGACTAAATAAATCTGAAATAAGCAGAGTAGAAGTACATGCTATAAATACAGCAAGAGAACACTAATGAAACTGTTCCTTAGACTTTTCCAGTATAGGAAAATCTACTGCCATGCACATTACTATTCATAATGTAGAATAATAGTCACCTGTCCACACACACCTACTCCATCCAAGTTAGTTTCAAGGGTGTTCTTTTACATATTATTATAAGTGTATTGATTTCTTATTTAAAAATCACCAATTTCACAAGTAGTTTCTTAGTTTTAATTCTTTAATACTGATTCCAAATTATCTCCAGAACCTTTTTCTCACAAACTGTCCTTAAACATGTTGTCTCCCAACCTCATCAGTAGTGCTTACTTTACAGGCATACTTCTTCCTTAGTGCCTAATGCATCCTGTTTGCTACATATGTTGATTAGCATGTATGAACTATGCATATCACATATATATACAATGAACAGGCACATTTTAACCTCTTATAGATAATAAAAGATGCATTATTGGTGTTTATTATTATTATTATTTGTAGTTGGGGGCTTTTATGGTCTCTTTTTGCTCATGGTATAGACAAATCTCTCCAACAAGCAGTTCCTCAGCATTTTATAAAGTAATTACTCAGAGGCTTATAAATACTTATAAAGGCTGGGCCAGGAGTTCAAACATATTATGAACTAGTTCTCACACTTAAATTAACCCATAATTCTTATCTATATTTACCCTTAAGACTTGGAACATTTTCTCAGTCTGGTATTCTCATTTTGCTTCTGTGTCTGGCTAGTGACTTCATCTCTTTCTTTTCTCTTCCTGAAATTCTCCGAGTTTTATAATAAAAGGCATATTGATACTCAAAATAAAATGAGTTAAAGAGGGCTAGGAATATAAGTAACTCATAATCACTGACTACTACCTATTTTTAGTCTTCGTATTTGCATATTGCAGTGTGATGTTATATTTTAAGACATAATCTATTTTGTATTAGAATTTATGGCAAAGCCTTTATAACAAAACCTTCCATAATTTTCATTTTTATGTTTTCAAAGATATGTACAATTAGTAGGCAAATATATTGATTTTGTAATAAGGACTAGATAAATACTTGTTTGTCAAATGGACATGGTTTTAAATACCACAAAATTTGTTATGTTAATTATTAACCAAATAAACAATTTATGATGGAAATTTAAAAAAATATCTGGCATATAATGTGGATTTAGTGATGGGTCATATTTCTATATGTGCAATAAAATATGCCTGAGGAAAGAAATGCTTTACTAGAATAGCACTACGTTTATCACTAAGAGTCACGTTTAGGTTGTATTTTTAGTCTGTCTCTAATTCTACTCTTTTTACTTATCTTTGAGTTTGCAACCCTCATTCTGAATTCTGTTTGAGAAATGCCAGAAAATTCAGAAGTAGACCATAAAAATTTATTTTCATTTTCCTGTCATTGTTACTTTCTCAGCAAGTTATAAGTTCCATTTCATGGCATTCTGCTTTGATATAGATTGTCTACTTTCTAAACCAGGTGTTACCACTCTACCATAGGCTGTTGTCTAGGCTTCTCATTATTGTTCTTGGTGTACATAAAATCTTCACATAAAATGTATATTTTTTTCAATGTTATCTCTGGCCTCTACAAAAAATATATTAGATAACTGTTTTATAGTTTTGAACACTTTTTATTATTATTTTTCTGGATCTTGATTTTTCTATTGACAGAAAGAAGAAAATATTACCTAATTATGTGACTATGCTGTTATTGACACTGAAATTTCTCATGGTATTCATCCACTTACTTTTGCTTTTATGGTCCATTGATGAGAGAGGAAGGGGAGACTTCAACTGAGGCTACATCACCACATCATGCTCAAGATGTTGCTGGACCTTGGTCATACATGATGAAAGATCTTGTTGAATATGTAGTTGAGAATAGACTGTATAGTGAGTCTATTCTATCAAAAATCTCTGGATTTCTACAGAGTAATATTATATAATAAATTCTATGGATTAAATCTTCTTGTATAAGCTCTTTAGTTACAAAATAATATATGTGTTTTCATAAATATCTTAAAATATATAAAAGGACAAAAGAAGAGAGTGAAGATTCTTAGCATCCACAAATTACCAGTTTTACAAATACATACAAATGATTAAATACTATTCTTGCTTACTAAAGCATTAAATGTTGACAGAAAACTTACTTTAGTGACTTTGAAGCTATTTCATGTAGGTTAGAAGTACGCTATAATAACCAATCTTTGCTTTTGTAGATATTTATTACATTTGACTAGTCAGAAATTTCTCTATCTTGTCAGTTTGGTCCTGAGGTCATTTAGTCCCAAATAATCACTCCAAGGATGATATTAATTACAAACTATTTGGCCTATGGCTCAGGCTTATTATTTGCTAACTCTTTCTCTTAAACTAACTCATGATTCTTATCCATGTTTAGCCACGTACCTTTGCGTCAGTGCAACATTCCTATCTTTCTTCTTATGTCTTCTGGTATCTCCTGTTCTCCTTCCTCTTCCTAGAATTTTCCTAGTCTGGTTGCCCCACCTCTACTTCCTGTCTGCTTTCTAACCAATCAACATCTCATTAAAACAATACAGTAATACATATTTACAGTGTACAAAAGCAAAGACCCATGCCAGTTGACCAATTCTCAATTTTTGAACATTAACTTTAAATAACTATCATATTTTATGTTTCAAATGCTTTTAATGCCTTGCATCCATATTCTTTTCATATAACTTATGTGTCTAATTATCTCATCAATCAGAAAAAAATTTTGGACGACCTGGAACAGGTGAAAGTATCATTCAGTATTTATTACCCACACAATGAACAGGTCAAATGTCCTAATAGCAAATATCAATTTTTTGGCCCATTATAAACATACAGAGATTTTACAATAAATACTCATAATCATAGTCCAATACAGGTAGCAATGGGAAAAAAATAGAAACCTTCAAACCCTTTGATAATGTTCCTCATTTGAAGTCTGGAATCATGTTTGTGGCATAATAGGCAAACTTTCCATGTTCTCTACATTCACATATTTCAACATTCATGTTTTAGTAAAACATCATTGAAGGCACTTTGAACTAGAATAATAGCTTGTTTCAGGTATTTTGTATCTGTGTTGAATATGTTTTCACTTGATAGGTACAATTCATTGTGTAGCTATATTGTTCTGAAAAAATATCAATCTCTTAGGAAATAATGTTCAGATCTTTAGCATTTTTTATTTATTTTTTGAGACAGAGCTTCTCTGTATAGCTCTGGCTATCCTAGAACCTGCTTTATAGGTCAGGCTGCCTTTGAACTCACAGAGATATGCCTGCCTCTGTCTTGTGAGTGTTGGGATTAAAGGCATGTGCTACCTCCACCTAGCAATCTTCAACAGTTTTCTTTAGTCTTTAAAAAATAATTCAAATTACATTTGTTTATTGATTTATTGCATATAGATATGCATGTATGCACGTGTGTTTGTACCATGTAATGTATGAGTAGGTCACTTACTGGGCCAAATCACCACTTGTTTTTCTTTGAATATAAAAATTAAAATATTAATCACTTTCTTATCAGTTTAGTCATTTAACATCTTTGTCTCTACTAAATATATTTACCTGTCTTCCTATGTTTTCAACAAATCTTTAATTTTTTTCTAGTACAGTTAAGCTAAATATCTTTAAAGTTTTGCTTACATTGATTTACTTAATTTTTGTATTGTTCTTTTGTCATAAAACTTCTAACTAAGAAAATTTACACATATAAGTTTCAATAATAGCTATACAGTGTATCTTAATCATGCTATCATATATTAATTATCATACCTTTGTGGGAAATTAATCATGCTTCCATACAGATATCTTTTGATTTTTTTGACTAATGAAATTTATCAGGAGAACCTGAAGATCTAATGTCAGGAGCAGAGTTAAAATCTATGCAATACCTGATGATTTTTGAATCAGTAAATGGAAACAAAAATTGCCTCCTAAGTATTTGAAAACTTAATATTTTCCTATATTCACTTTGAAAGTATTGTGATATATTTCAGAAGAAAATAGAATTAAAATTTACATGCTAAGAACAGATGAAATATCTTAAATCTATTTTAAACCATAAACCAATAAGCTAGGAAAAGAATATTAATGAGGTTTTATTTAGTCATATATAAGCATTTTTAAATGAAGGTGGACAAGTGGTGACAGGCACCCATCAAATGAGAATTCTCCTGACAATACTGAAGCAAGGAGCTTTCAGGTACAACATTCCAGGATAAAGGTAAGATTCCTCAAGGCAGACATCACAGAAAACTTAAGGAAGCAATCACAATTTGATGAAATTGAATTTCCTCCTCTAAGGGAAAAGAAGAGAAATGTTAGCAAGACTATGAAATTTAGTTTTGGAGAAGTTAATCATGTCAAACATCAAAACCACAAAGAAAAATTTGGGGCTTCTCTTACAAAGTAGGACTTTTAAATGTTGGATACTATAGGCCTGCTGAGAAACATTCTGTTCTAGTAACAACAAGTCCATTGTACCCATGAACTCGCAGCATCTGTAGCTGCCTATACAAGACTGGCATGAAATGAAACCAATCCAAATTCCAGCATGGATGACTATGTGTTCATGAGACCTAGTTGAGGAGCTTTGGATAATTAACTGCTTCTGGAGGAAACACAGTCAGTTTTCTTCAGGTGTGTTGTTCCTAGACTTTATATGTTCCAGTGGATAAACCTCCACACCTCTACATACCAGCAACACTCCTAAACTCAGTTGGTTACTTGGAAAAATTTTGATATAAAAAAAGAAGAGGTATTCAGGAAAGAAGGTAAGTGAGGAATAAAAGGGGCAGAAGTTCTGAATATCATCAAAATATATTGTACACATGGATGTAATTCTCAGAGAACATTAGACAAAATTTTAAAAATGAAGTTTAATCACACAAACATGTTTTTTTCTTCCTCAATTATTACTAGAACATTTGAAAACCAATGATGTAATGATTGAGCAAAATATATTTATAACATCTAGAAATAATATATTTATAGGGGATTGTGTTTTCAGAGAAGTATGAAAAGTATGACACGATTGTTAATAACCTTTTAATTTATGCACTCTACAGGCATAAATTGAAGCCCTACTCTGTAGAAAGCATCATTTATGAGTGATCCACAAACAGTGTCTCATTTTGTGATCTTACAATCTTAACATGGAAGTACTGATAATAATACATTTGTTTTTATCTGAAGGGAAAATATAAATATACACACATAAAAGAAATAAAACTTGACTTTTAATCTGGTCTCTGAAAAAGCAACAGGGCATATTTTTTTTAACAGTAATAGAATGAATCTTTCAGTGTTTCTTTTTTCTTATCTGTCATTTAGTAACAAGTTATAAAAATTTACAGCTACAATATGAAGGTCACGATTGCTCAATGGAATGCTTTTCTAGGTGACTGTGTTGACTGATGTTCTCTGTAACATTCCTTTCTTAACTGATTTTACTTACACTTTCCAAATGGTTCCCAGAGGATGTGTGACTCAAGCTTTGGACCTTTCTGAAATTTCATATTTACACCATCAACCATGTGTACAGTATCAAATGCATGCTAAAGGAGTATCAAATGCAAAACTAAAATACCTCAAATTGAGTCTGACATCATCTTTCATTCTTTTGACTCTACCATTGTTTGCACAGACTTGACTCTCTGACATCTAGCTTAATGCATCAAAAATTATGTCTCCAGTCTCTGCTTTTATTCCTGAAATCTACTGACTATAATGATTTGTTATCTATCATATATTATCTCTCTAGTTAATGTACTTATTTCCATTTCACAGCCATTCTTTTTCAGAAATATCACTCTTGTCACTGTGATAGCATCCTAACTGATCTCTTTGCTTAATGCTGCCATCAAGTGATTTTTGAGATGATGGATGTGTGTAAGTACCACAAGATTGGCAGATCACCAAGCCTGTCTATGATCAGAACCTGTTGTGCTTTTTCCAAGCTTGACCCCTGTTTTAGTCTCCCATAATTCCCTCTGCTACAGATATCCCTGTGCATTTATAGTTTGCAAGGCATGACTTTTTTCTTTTCTTCCATTCATAATGTTCTCTGTGTCACTATTTCAATAGGTGTGACCATCTATCTATTCCTAAAATCCCCATCAAACTTCATCTCACTGAGGGTATTTTGTTTGTTTGTTTGTTTTAATTCTGTCTATTGTCATTCTCTTAAAACAAAACAAAACAAAACAAATCCAGGACACATTAAATTCTTTCAGACAACTATCTTAGGTGCTACTTACAAAGATTTTACATTAAACATAAACTTATTAATGTGCAATTGTGTTGTATAAGTGTGTTCATGTGTATCTACATGTGTGTATACTTGTTTGTGAAGGCTAGAGGTCAACACTGGTGTTTTCTTAAATTACTTTCTACCACTTTATTTGCTTGTTTGTTTGTGATGGACTCTCTCACTACCTTTGCAGCTTTCTGATTCATCTAGAATAACTGGGCATTAAGACCTTCTCTCTGCCTGTCCATCACTAGGTTTATTGAAATAAACCTGTCACATCAAGATTTTTAATTTTTAGTTTTTGCATTCATTCTTGGGGCCTAAATTCAGGACCTCACAGCTGCATGCCATTTATACTTGAATGAAGTCATTTCTTCAGGCCCTAATTATTTGTGTTTACCAATGTCTATGTCTTAGGGTTTCTGTTGCTGTCATGAAACACTATGACTAAAATCCTGTTGGAGGGGAGAGAGTTTTTTGCAGAGAGGACTTAGACTTCCATATTATAGAACATCGCTGAAGTAAGGAAGGCAGGATCAGGAAACTGGAGGCAGAAGCTGATGCAGAGGCCATGGGGAAGATGCTTACTGGTTTGCTTCATTTGGCTTGCTAGGCTTACTATCTTATAGAATTCAGGATCACTTGCCCAGGGATAGCACCACCCACAATGGGCTGGGTCCTCCTTTATCAATCACTGAGTAAGAAAATTCCCTACAAGTATATCTTAAAGAGGTAGTTTTTCAACTGAGGTTCCTTCCTCTCAGATAACTCCAACTTGTGTCAGATTGACACAAAACCACTCAGCAAGTCTGTATATGAAAATGAAAATAACTCTTTCCATATACTACACTATACTAGTAGTTTCCATCTCACATTTCATAAAGATAACCAAAACAGGGATTAAAAACATATAGAAAGGCAAATTTTAAAGAATAAGGGAAGCTCCACTCAATAGGACCTAAATTAAATTTCTCTTTCATGTCTGTCAATTGTAGCGGGAAATCAGGAACTATATATGTGAACAATTGTGTCATAGGACTGGAGACGAGTGGGGCATGGTTAACTGGAAAAGATTCCGGAAGTAGACCTTCGAGGGAGAGGACCAGGACAGGAAGCTGTCATTCTCTCGAGAGTTCCTGACAGGGTGAGCAGTTCGGCCCAGCTGCCCGGGAGTTCGGACGTACAGCGTGGGGATGAAGAATCTTCCTTAGAAAGGCTCCGGCGCGCTGCAACCTCATCCTGTCATCTTCTCTTAAAACCGGCTCTGTTTTGTAAGCGATTTTCACAAAATAAACCCCATTTAAAACATATCTCAGGGCGGGTTTTTACCGCGATAGTCAATCAATTATAATATTAAAATATATTTTTCTTAAAAATGATGCTTCCATTCCCAGTGCTATAGCTCAGGTTTAGAGGTTCTATTTAGACATAGCTGTTGTATTAAGTTTCTAGCTTGAGGCCTAATCTCAAGGTTCAGACCCACTCACAGCCCCACTGCCACTTTGCCCCAGAGAAACACACAAAAGCTTATATTCATTTCATGCATAATCACACAGAGTCATATTAATTTTATACTGATTGGCCTAGGGCACAGACAGATAGCTTGCTAACTCTTTACCCTTAAACTAACCCATCTTTTTTGGCCTGTTCAGCCATGCAGCTCTTGACACCTTTCCTCAGAGCAGCATTTCAGCTTCTTTCCTGTGTCTTCTTCCATCTCATCATTGTGTCTCCAACACATCTCTATAGTAGCTCTGCCCTGCTCTGAGATGTTCCCAAAGTTTTCTTAGTCTGGTAACTCCTCCCATACTTCTTGTCTGCATTTGGCCAATCAGTGTTTTTTATTAAGCCAGTAGGCAGGACAATTATTTACAATGGAACAGAATACAATCTCCCTACACTTAGCTCCTTCCATTCCTAAAACCACTATCTCATTCTCAGGAATTGTGACCTTCTTCATATGTAGTGTGGCTTTAAGATATACAAAAGCCAGATGCCAGAAACGGAAGCACATTTGCCTTGGTATCAGGCTACATCTGTCAGAGATGTGGCTTGTCATAATGCTTCTCATCTGTGAATTTATTATCATTCTTTCCTTAACTGCAATAATCACAAAAAAAACCTGTTTTACATAGCCATGTAAACTCATTATCTTCAGCGTCTGAGACCGTGATTATTCCATGGTAAATGTTGGAAAGAAATAAACTTACACTCAATCAAGAACTACCGATAACCCAAGCACATATTGCCCTTACATTGTCTTCCTCATGGCTAGAAGTCAGTGTTGCTCTCAGTGGAAAATGGCGTCATATTGAGGACAAGACTTACACCAGCACAAGGATTTCTTCCATGTTTACATTTCCTTCTTCATCATTTGGAACCAGCAAGACTGAAATTCTTAGTCCTTGGGGTACTGTGGGTAGAAATCAGGAAGTTCCTGGGCATGGGTGGGAACAAACTTCATCTTTATTTTTAACTGCCTGAGGAATTTACTACTTATTTCATTGAGTGGTTCAGTTAATGCCCTTTGGTTTTGTGCTCAAGAGCCCTTAAAAATATTGCTTACATTGTCGGTGCAGTTACACAGTAATCAGAAAATGCTACTAAATTGAGTATTAGGTACTAATTTAGACAACCATGCACTTATTTACATATTTTAAACTTATACAATCTAATTACTTTTCTTTCTAACCCTAAACATTTTTATTATTATTATTTTTGTTTTGAGACAGGGTATCACAATGTAGCCATCATTGTTCTGGAACTCATTACATAGATCAGGCTAGCCTCAACTCACAGAGATCCTTCTGCCATGCATCTCAAATGTTGGGATTAAGGTATCTGGCATCATTTGTGTATATATTCTTAAAATATGCAATTGGAAACTGTATGTTTCACCAGTGTAAAAGAGAATTCCATGGCACAATGGCACACAGATTCATGGTGAGAGCTTCCACGTAAAAATTAGATGTTTCTCAAAGATGCCAGGAGACACAGAAGTAAGAAGTTGAAATTCTACTGAGAATAGACCCAGAGAGATGTGGCAACAAGGCAAGTTCATGGAAGAACATCCAAATCTGCCTGCAAAGGGGAAAGAGATGTTATGAGTAAACTGAGGCAGTGTCCAAAAAGGAAAGCTGAGGCCTTGAGGACATTACAAACTGTACCTGGACCTGGGCATTCTAATTTAGGGGTTAATAAAAGTCTGACTAGCCAGAAGGCAGACTGGCAGTATGGGAGGAGATACTAGACTAAGTAAACTCTCAGAACAGGAAGAGCAGAGCAGAGATGCCAGTAGATGCAGAAGAAAGAAGTTGATGTACTGCTCTAAGGAAAGCATTTACATCACTAAAAAAGAAGAAAATAGATGTTTTCTTAATCTACCAAGACACAAAAATTAGATTACATTGCCTTTTAATTTTTTATATATACAGAAGTGTATTTGTTAATACTACTATATTTTCTTTATTTTAATCTCTATGCCATACAGTCCTATAAATAGTAGAGAATATGTAAGAAAAAACAAATACATTATAAAAATTATGTAATAGAAGACCGAAGCAAAGCCATACACTCATGTTAATATTATTCTATCTCTTCAAGGCTAATTGTCAAATCTCATTTGTGGTGATGTCATTTGCATGACACCATTTCTTATAATTAATCACATTTTCCATGTTATAATGTCTCTGAAAGCTCTGGTTGTTAATTTTCATTCACAGTTGGAATGAAGAACAATAATGGTTCTCTCTACTTTAGCTGTGACAAAGCATCTTTTCCACTTGGTAGTATATATTAAAATTTCCATTTTAGTACACGTTTTGGTATCACATCTTTAAATGAAATTTAGAATCTGTCTGTTCTTTTATAGCCTTTCCTCATAGACCCCTAAGCCAGACAGCATGATCAGATCTCACTTTCTTAAAGATGTCCCAAGTTGGTTACAATTTTTTTAAATGTGATTCAGTTGTACGAGACTTATACATAATAGCCCCATGAATTTAGAATTTTAAATCATTTTATGTCTTATAAACACAACTCATTCTGGGAAAATGACCAGTTAAGATGATAAAGACAAGCCCATGAGAGCCCTCCCAGAGAACTATTTCTTTCTATCCAGAGTTGAAACTAAACTGACAAGTTCTTCACCTCCTTATAAAGCTGCTTGCTTTAGGTTAAAATAGAAAATAATGTGACTTGCTATCTTCTCTCTGCATACCTCTCTCCAAGCATCATTCTACATGTTTAAACAAAGCACATTCCAGGCAAGTGCTTTCTTCTTGGCTTTGTGAAGATTTCTCTCACCATTCATCTCACAGGCGAGCATGACTTTAAAAGATTGAGACTTCTCTTCATGTTCTGTAATTATAAGGATGTACCTTCCAGTTATGGAGAGTAACCAAGTGCAAAGGCAATAACTTGTAATGTTTGGGAGTGTATGGGAACTTACTGGCCAACAACTCCAATAGATGCAGCCTGTTATTGACATTGAGCTTTTTGTTAGCCTGTGGTATCTAGAAAGCACATCACCACTCTATTATAGGATAACACCATTTTAACTCTTATCATTCATGTGTAAATATATATATATATATATATACATATATTCACATACAGAAAGAAAGCATCTACAATAGTAGGCTTTCACATGACTATTTTTTAAATTTTTCAGTATTATTTAATCCTTCCTATATTCCCCCATCTATTTTTTCTCCCCTCTCCTGCCTCAGTTTAAGCTTTCACGTTTTATCAATTCTCTTTAAGTACTTGGATCACTTTGCTCTAGCTCCCCTTTCTTAAGAGCCAAATTATTAATGACCTTTTACTAATTTTCTGACCTATGTGGTACTCCAAGTGTGAGAAATATATATCTGAAGATCTCAAGGTAACACTCACAGATGAGATAAAATATGAAGCTTTTGTCTTTCTGTTTTTAGGTTACTTCACTCTAAATAGTTATCTAGTCTTTGATTTGTAACTTCTACAACTGACCTTTTTAATATAGAAACAGCATTTCACCGTATAAATGAACTGCAACTTTATTATCCATTCATTCACTGATGGATATCTAGGCTGTTTCTGTTTCCTAGCTTTTGTTAATAGGGCAAAAATGCACATGGATGAGCAAGTATCTATGTAGTAAGATCTAGAGTGTTTGGGAAATATGCACAAGAGTGATATATATGGATAATGTGGTAGATCTATTTCTATGATTGTGAGTGATCTTCACACAGGTATGTATAGTGGGTCTACCCATTTGAATTTTCACCATCAGTAAATAAGTGTTCTCCTTTTCTAACATCCATGCCAGCATTTGTTATTATTTTTTAATTATTTCTTTTAATATTTTTAGATTACAATATAATTACATCATTCCCCTTTCTTTTCTTCCCTCCAAATAACCCCATATGCCTTTCCTTGCTCTACATCAAATTTATGTTTCTTCACTAATTGTTGTTACATATATATATATATACATATATATTCACAAATACATAAATACACACAGCTCAGTTTTGTTATTTGTATGTGCATTCTAAGTGCTGACCATTTGATGTTGGAAACTAGTTAGTGTGCTATGTCCTGGGGAAAGACTTATAGCTCATGCTATAGGTTCTCTGTAGTTCTCTTTAGTTTTTGTGTAGGCTGACGCCTCCTGTGCTTCATCCAGTTGAGCACTGTAGATTTTATTCCCTCCTATGTTTATATTTAGGCAGTCACATTCATGAAACTTTATGGCAGTAGCTTTTGACAGTATTCAGAGACATAACCTCACAAGAAACTCCCTGATTTATTTTTTTTAATCAATCTTTCCATCTCCTCTTTAGAAATGATCCCTGAGCTCTGTGGGGAGGGGATTACAGATATATCTGTTAGTGCTGAGATCTACATCTCAGCATTATGATTGTGCTTTCTAGAGTGGTTTATGTCTATTGCAATGAGAAGTTACCTTGCTGAGGAACAAGGACTTCACTTACCTGTGGGTATAAGGACAGTATCTTGTTGGTTTAGTAAATTAGGTTCTTTGCCAAGACTCATAAGTTCATTAGCCCTGAATAGTTAGCTTGATTGCCAGTATCAGTCATAATTTCCTTCTTGTTGAGGAGGATTTAAGTTCAATTAGAAAGAGCTATTGGTTACTATCAGGGTATGAGGTCCATTATTGCATCCTTAGTGTTATCACACCTTGCTGGTCCTTGTGGATCATAGGTGTCAGAGTTAGATAGAACTTTTGGTTGCTTTCCTCCTATGGAAGCATAAATGAAATCTTCTGGTACCACAAAAGCTAGATCTTAGGGAGAAAGCATCCTCTTGGATCTGAGATTTTTTTGACACAAAGCACAGGTGTTAGCACTTGGCTAGATTCCCACTTTTCTCCCAAGCTTGGGGAATAGTGCCACCTTTGAGGATGGATGTTCTTATCCAAATTAACTGATAATATGATCCATTACAGGCATAGACACTAGGGTATTATAAATAATCCTTTCAGGTGTGACTACATTCTTCTCTCTACAGAGTCTGTCAAGGGGAAAAATTAGCCTTAAGCATAGAATAACCTATTGTTTATAAAACAACACCTATAATGATCTTGAGGACATAGACTCAAAATTAGCATTAGAATAAGGCTTCAATGAAGCAGCTATAGTGTACAGTTGTATCATTAAACCAGGAATAAAGAAAAATATGTTCATCAAATAAAAACAAAACAAATTAAAAATGACATCTAACCATTTGTTTTTAAGATTAATGTTTAATTAGAAATTAAAAAATTAGAACTAAAATATTTAAAGATTTCTTCATATTTTTGTTAGATTTTCCTTGAGAAGAATATAGCAAGACAAGCTCTTGCTGTATATTTAGAAAACATTCTTTCTATAGAATCTGGAAAATCTTCAGCTTTATGTGAATGATGTACAAAATCTTTGCAAGAATGAGAATCTCTTCATTATGATCAGATGATGTCTTAATTGAGTTTTGTTTTCCTCCTCCTCAACTCTTCTTCCTAAGTAAATCACTGTCAGAATCTGCAACAAATGTAGTGAGTACAGATTCTATCTTAGAGTTTCTATTGCTGTGAGGAAACACCATGACCACAGCCATTCTTTTTTTTAATTAAAATGCTTTTTTAAAATTTTACATACCAACCACAGTTTCTCTTCCATCCCCTCCTCTTACTAGCCCCCAGCTTCTCCCGACCCTATCCCTCATCCAAGGAAAACATTTAGTTGAGGTGACTCACTTAGAGTTTCAGAGGTATAGTCCATTATCTTCATAGCAGAAAACATGGAAATGTAGTCAGACATGATACTGGCTACATGTTGATCAGAAGGCAACAGGAAGTGGATTGTATGCCACACTGACAGAAGCTTGAGCAAAAGAGACCTCAAAGCCCACATCCATAGTGACCAACTTGTTTCAACAAGGCCACACCTACTTCAACAAGGCCATTGTTTTTCAAATGACCATACTATCATTGTTTGTAGAAGGGCATCAAATAGTATATCAGACTTCAAATGAGAAAGAAGGGAAGGAACAATTTTAAATACTATATACTTATTTGTTTGTCTATATTAAAATCATTTATTGTATCATATTTAAGTCTTTTCTAAAGGTGAATTTACATAATTAAAAGTTAAACTTGTCCCTAATTGGAGATCCCATGCTAAAATCTCTAATGAATAATTTCTAAAGTTTTAATCTTTTAAAATTAAAATGTAACTACATTATTTCTCCCTTTTCCTTTTCTCCCTTACCCTACTTCCATGTGCCCTATACCATCTCTTTCTTAAATTCATGGAATCTGACCATTTTTACTTCAACTGATATATACATTTATATAGTTGTATTTCAGCAAAATAACATGTATATATATACATATACATATAATTTGATGTGTATCTTAGCTCTTTGGGGTGTTTTCAATTTTTATATCAATCTAAAGAGTATTAACTTTATGGTTTACTAGAAAAGTCTAGAAACAAAGGAAAATATGCCTTTCTTGTATTACATTACATAACTGGAGTCAAAACTCTGAGATACTGTGTTTTCCCACAGTGCCGGGACTCATTTTATTAGGGATGTGCTTGTTTTTCATAACAGAAGATAAATTTTCTTTCTCCCTTTGTATTATATATTTATTTTTTAAAAGATTTATTTATTTATTATACATTATACAAAAGAGGGTACCGGATGTCATCATAGATGGTTGTGAGCCACCATGTTGCTGCTGGGAATTAATCTCAGGATCATTGGAAGAACAATCAGTGCAGTTAACCTCTGAGCCCCCTGTATTATTTATTTTCAATGTCTTAATAATCTTATAAAACTGATCAACAGATACATTTTAAGAGATATTAAACTGCTTATAATAGACTCTAGCAATCTTTTCATTCCTAGCTTTCCAATCTTTATCACCATTGCCTTCCAACAAACAGTTTTATAAATGTAATTTATGAATTAATTCATTTTGTCTAAGTGCTAGTGTCTACTAAATAATTGGTAGTAAGGTCTGAGGTTTAGAAAAGAGTCTGTAGATACACTTGTGAGTTTGAAAATTCATAGTGTTCAAAACTATCCACAAATTTCTATTTTCATCTAATATTATATTGTTATATATTATATGTAGCATGTTCTTAGAGAACAAGTATATTTAAGGGTGATATGAAGAAACTAAACAGAAAAAAAGCTATGAAAGGTTATTGGACACAGTGAATTCAGGGACCAGACTCAATATGGACAGAGGCAACAGTTGAAGAATTTTGGCTTAAAAGAGCTTTAAAATGTTGATAATATTGTACTTCACACAAAAGCATCTCAGATGAATTAAGAGGATCCTTAGTCTATGGGCATAATAATAAGTTACTAAGAATTAGTTTAATTTTAATTATTTCAGCATCATAAATGCAGTAGGTTCTCCTCTGTAACCTATGTAGCCACAGGATCTCAGTCTGATAATGGTACCAGGTGTGTATTTCATCTTGGGAAGCAGGAATGAAGTCCAATCAGAAAGTGGTTGATTACTCCCATAATGATTATGCCACTATTGTACCTACCTAATCATTACTGTAGTTTGCAGTGTTCATAGATGGGTATGATGGATGCTTACTTTTTGCTTCTAGTAACCTCTTCCTGGGGCCAGGCTTTTTATTTGTTGTGAAATCTAGCAGTCTTATTGTTACCTTTTTATAGGATAACTCTATCTTAAATCTCCTTATGTACGAGTAGAGATGTATTTTAGGAGGCCTCTATAATATTAGGTTTCTATTGGCTTTCTGAGGTCTGTAGTGTTATCAGTCCATTTTTCTCTTACTCTGTCCTGCTCATTCTCACTCCAGTTTATCTCTTCCTGTTTAGTAATTCTTTTTTTAACCCTTTATACCAGTGCTTCCTCTCTTCCCCTCCTGCTATTTTTCACAAATAAAAATGACAATAAAACAAAAACAAAATAATAAATAAATAAATTGGTTCATTAGGAACCCATGAGAATACCCAATTGCCTAGTACAAGTGAAATTAGAGTTTTGGCACAGATCATGAGTAGTTGAAGAAACTATGATTGTTCAAATTTTTAAAATCTGACACATTTTAAAAGAGCAAGGAACAACTAAGAGGTCCCCAAATCTCTACCACGGGGCTGAGTTCCAAAGTGAGGGAGGTGGCTGGGAGGAAGGGTCTAGGCTGTTTGGGAGAAGCACGGCTAAGCATGTTTTGGGGAGTCTAGAATGGAAAATGGAAATGTGTACACAGTCATATCACGTAGGCGCCAGGCAAGTACGGCAGCTTTGAGGTTTGCTTTTAAGTTTCAAGAGAGACAGAAAAAATGGAAAGAAAGATTGTCTATTAGGAATGGTTGAAGTGATGAAAAAAAATGTCTGGGGAGGGGTCGGAGTCTGCACCGTGAGATGGAGTCTCAATGAGGCTTTGGAGATCTAGAGAGCAAAATTAATGATGGTAAAGATTTTAGTCACTAAAGAAATGGAAGTGAAACCCAATTAGATGTAACTTCCTAAGACTAAAATAGAAGAAATAAAGGCTCACCATGCCTGGTACAGGGGAACAAGACAACCGGAAGTGTCATACATTACTAGTAGTGATATAAACTTGCGGTCATATTGAAAACAAACCAACTTCAGAGAATTCTATGACTTTGAACCGTCAATTTCTGTGTGGCCTAGTGATCCTAATTCAGGGTACTTCTCATGAAAAATTAAACATTAAACACAAATATTTATAGAATAATTCACAGGCAGATTTATTTATAACAGCCACTAACCATAACACAAACTGATGTTTCATTAAAAATTTACAGTTAAATAAAACACTGATCTCACCACTAATCAACAGGAGCTTACCCCTCACACTGAGGGAGAGAAAGCTCACTTAATATGTTTCATTTTTCTGTCTCAGATACAACAAGTGAACTAGTGTGGAGATAAAACACTTGTCCTACTGGACACATAAGATAACTCTTGGGGGTGAGAAAAAGTTTGTATATTTAGTTTGTACACTAAATGCATCAATATACATACTTATTGTGGAGTTACATATTTTTACATAAATCTCTAAAATGATTCTTTAAATTATTTGCTTCTATATTTATTCCATTTGATCTACTTGACAAATTATAATTGTAAAAATGGTGAAGGTAAGATAAATACGTGTCTTTTTATAGTAGCTTTATTTTTTTATAAATATATATCAATTTATAAAAGCAAAAAAATACATTTTGCATACATACACATCATGTAAAATATTACTCACCCCTCCATTGTTTTTTCTTGTCCTTTCCTCCCTGCTTATATTTCCACATCCTTTTGGAATACTTTTATTTTTAAAAGCAAAATGTCACTTTGGAGAGAGAAGATTTCACATCAGTGTTTGTAAGAGCTGAGATAGACTCACTGTGATGATGGCTATTTGGGAGCAGGAGAGATGCTCTAGCTCTTATCAAATCTTACCGCATGACTACCTGAATAGATCCTGTCCTGAAAAACAAAGCAAATAAAACTAACTTCAATTTAAGGTGTCATTTCAGACAAGGGGAAACATCCCAAGCACTTAGTTGCAGCAATTCACCTCTTCTCAGTAATTTACTGAGATGAAAAATTACAGTGGACCTCACTGCCTTTCACTCAGCCTCCAGTGACAGGCCAACCTCAATTGGGTACTATAGCATTATATATGAATTTTAGCTGAAAATTTTCATAAGTTTGATTTCTTTAGGAATGCAATAAAATTAAACCCAGGACAGCTAAAGAGATAAGATAATCATATAATGTAGGACATTGAATTAAAGTCCTTTTTAAATTTAGAATTTAGAATTCTAAAATCCTTTTAGAATTTAATTCTACTAATTAGCACAATTCTAGATATATAGCTAGATATAAAATAAAGGCAAGGTATATGAACATGGAATGACCAGTGCCTCTTCAGTATTAAAGACTGTTAGCTTGGGAGCACTTCGAAAATGAGACTTTGTACAACCACTCACAGATTCCACTGTTCATTTTGTGCTCTTCCACACTACCTCATTTAAAACACTATACAAGATTGGAAAATTTAAATATGATTTATCAATAATTGTCTAAGAGAATAAAACAAATATGGGTCAAGTCATGTCAGGATACTTCTGTCATCAAATTTCATCTATCCGTCTATGAATAATAAATTGTTTACAATTAAGGTCCTGACAACCTTCACTTTAGAAATAATTTATAAGTAGTGCCAAACATACCAGAAGATGAGGGTTATTAAGTTGAAATGGCAACCTATAACAACCCTCTGGGGGGTGGATGATTTTTAGATATTAGTTGTAAGTCACATAAAAGTTAGCATTTACTTTTATTTGACAGAAAATATTTTTTGGAAAACAACTGAGTAAAAAAAAAGCACATTGGCACTCTTCGCAGTGTGCAAGCATGTTGTCTACCCTGACTAAGTCATACAAATGTTATAGGGCAAAGGTTCAAGTACATTGCCAGAGTGACATGATGTCATAGAGTCCCACTGAATTACCCACTGATGCAGCCATAGACCAAACCTCCAGTGTTCATTAATAACTATGACCACACAAAAATTAGAATTCCTATCACAAAAGCTCTTATCAGAAAGCCGATAATAGCTTTTCAGCTTAACATTCTGCTTCTCATAATACACCTAGAGACTTAAAGCAATAACTTTTGACCCAAGTAATTTTCTTCTAAGATGAAAGTGAATTGGATGGCTAAAACTAGACAGAGAATACTAAAGAATTCAATTACACTCTCTGGCTTCAGTTGTTAAACTACCGTTTTTTCTATTTATGATATAGGAAGCAGCTATATTATGTAGCGAGCAGCTATATTATTCAAAGTAAATATTGCTGATAGAGAAAAAAAAGCTGTACTTTGTCTCATTATCACTCATTCATGCACATTCAAAAGACTCTGAATTTAGTTTTTGATAGTTTCAATTACATTTCTTCTGGATAAAACAAAGAAGTTTTACTTTAGACCATTGATATCATAGTACTATATTGCATACCCATATCACAATATCACAAGCATAATGTACACTCTTGGGATAGATGTCATGAATTTTCATTGATTTAAAGCATATTCATTGGAACTAACCCGAGAAATGAATTATGTACACATTATTTTTATGAAAGACTCACTCCAAAACCAACCATAGACTAATCACATTTTCCTGAAACCAAAACCATGATTTCTCTCCCTATTGCAACCCATAAGAAAACAAATAATGAAAGGCTACTGTAGCACTTTATTTTTACAAATGTGAAGGAAATGAAGGATGTCCTGCTTTAATGTGATGTACTGTAGCTCTAAGTGAAACATGTCTATAAGTTGTAGGTGAGGACTATTGAGAAAAGCTGAGAAAGCTAGAAAAGGTGTGGTTAATAATTTGTTAGCAAGGTGTGTGCATGTGTGAGTGAGTGTGTGTGTGTGTTTGTGTGTGTGTGTGTGTGTGAGAGAGAGAGAGAGAGAGAGAGAGAGAGAGAGAGAGAGAGAGAGAGAAAGAGAGAGAGAGAGAGAGAGCAAAAACCAACACATGCTTTTCCATTTTGCCTCAGCATAGATAGTCTGTGGCTTCCTGTTTTCAAATCTCAATCTCTGGGTGATGCTTCATTTCTCTTGTCAGTGGAGACAGACACATAACCACTTCATTTGAAATTACCACAGTAATTGCCACAGTATTTAGCAGTTTTTGGCTTACAGCAAATGGTCATGAGGTGCCATATTTTTTATAACTTAAAAAAGTGTTGTTCTAGACAGCATGGTTTATTTCCAGGTCATGTTACAGTCATGATGCAGAAATTACAATGTCAATCATTTTTATTGGTTCACTCTGGATATACAAGGTGGTTGTTTGTTATTCATTAGTTGTTTGTGCACCTTTCTTCATGGTATTAACTAGAGCTTGGAAATGTCCTTTCTGCCTCAAACCTATATTGAGACAGAATGTAGTCATGGTCTTGGTTGCCCTGTCCCTGCCTCTACTGTATTCATGCTCTTTGTCCTAAAATCTTGCAATACATTTCATGAAAGAGAAGGAATGCATTTCTCTAGATATTCATACTACTGTCACCATGTGCCCTGTTTTGCTTTATAGAATGATTCAGACCTCAAGGTGCCTGTCATGAAAAAGCTTGACATGTTTTAGCACCATTTCAAAATGACTTTTTTCTCTGCTTTCTCATCACACAACACAAAAGACTCCTGTGACCTCAAAGGATGTGATCATTTCTCTACACTAGTAGATGTGTATTCAGTTCTTTTTACCAGTTATTTCATGTGTGTGTATGTGTGTGTGTGTGTGTGATTTTACATCATACACCCAATCAAACTCAGTTATCACTCCTCTCAGATTCATACCCACATTTATAATCTCCCCATTTACAAAAATGCCCATTCATGCTGCTCATTTACTTATTGGAACATAATTAAACTCCCTGTTGCCAGACTCTTGTTTTCCTTAAGGATGTATTCATGTCTTTAGTGAACATTAGTTTAGTATCCTGACTTAATTCTATTTGGAATGTGCTTTGACATATGATCAAAGCTTGAAGGTTGAGAATACAGTCACCATGCCTGCCTACCACAGGTAGGCCCCCATTTACACCTTTCAGATAGATTTCCCTGTGCCTCTGGAAGACTGAGAGCAGACAAACCTCATGTTTTGCTTTTTGATCTTTTGTATCTCAGATATAAAAATGCCTTAATCAAAACCTGAAAAACCTTACATTGAGCAAGTATATCATTGACATTTTCATGAAAGCATTGTGTCTTTATCACATTATTGACATTGCAAATCTTTTCATTGTTACTGTATTTGCTTGGTTTTCTATGATCAGGGGTTTTTGATGTCACTACTGCAGTTGTCTGTCCATTTAGAAAACCAAACACTAAATTGATATGGAATTTGGCTGTTCCACTGCCTACTCCACAGTTTCTGATATATTCTGTTCTGGTTTCTCTATTTCCTAGTTATTCAGCTACATGTAAATTAGGCTAGTTAACATCCTTAGAAAGGTTCTACATGTTCAAGTAAAACAAACATAGTCTCTGTCTAATATTCCATAGAAAGCTGCAAGTGAATAATCTTAGTGAGGAAAGGAGGTCACAGGTCAGAATCTTCTGCTAATCAGCCAACTAGATATTATAAAGGAAATTTCTTGACAGAAAACAAAAATGAGACTTCAATGAAAACACAAATGGTAAGAAAGCAAAATAACCTTATTACTGATATATATTTTCAGTTGTTTAGCTAGAATATGAACCCAGATGGAGCAGTCTGTAAATCTAGTTACTAGGGGCTGGAGAGATGGCTCAGCGGTTAAGAGCACCGTCTGCTCTTCCAGAGGACCCAGGTTCAGTTCCCAGCACCCACATGGCAGCTAACAACTGTCTGTAGTTCCAGTTCTAGGCAAACACCAAGGCAAATAAATAAATAAATAAAAGTGTTTTTTTAAAAAAATCTAGTTACTAACTCTAAACACAGCCCTAAGGTTTTTGATTTTCGTTTCTCTAAATGCTAAGAAAGAAAGCCACATAAATAAGCATAAATTTAGCAGATTGTTTCATGTCTAAAGGTACGATGAAGCTATATACCACAGAAGGACATGGTGAAATGCCAATTTGCACTGAAAATCTACTTAAATCCATTGATGAAGGAGGCTTTAATGAACAATAGGTTTTTTCAATATACATGGCACAGCCTTCAAGAAAATAGCATGTTGGACTTTCATTACTGAAGAAAAGTCAATGCTTGACTCCAAAGCATTGAAGAGAGATGGATAACATGTTAGAATCTAATGCAACTAGTAATTTTAAATAGAAATCAATGTTCACTAACCATCCTGAAAAACCTATTATCCTTCAAAATTGTATTAAATTTACTCTCTGTGCTGTGTAAATGAATAACAAGGACTGTATGGTAGTACATCTCTTCACAACATGGATTGCTGAGTAGTTCAAGCTTACTTAAAAAAGAGATTCCTTTCAATAGTTTATGGATGAGAGTATCAAGATAGTATTTAAGAGATATCATTTTATAGAACCTATCTGCTTATGATGCCTCTGGTACATCTGAACAAAGTACTTTGATAATTTTTAAGAAAAGATTTGTCACTCCAGATACTATTAGAATAACTTATAATTACAATAAAAATTGACAAAAGGGATTAAAAGATACTGATTATAACCACCATAATTTGAACAATTTCAATAATCAGCTGCAAAAGTACATATAGAAACTAACCATAACAAGAGACCAAGAAGAACAGGTACAATCTAAAATGCTCCTGAACTTGTGCACTCTGAAGATGTTTATGTGCATTAGAAAATCAAAGATTTCTGTGACCCATTTAATGAGATGTGCTTTAATAGCATAGTCTGGGGGGAACCAATCTTTATCTCTTCAAGGCATGCTTATACAAATGGAGGTTCCCAAAGCTCTGGAGCCTTGGTAGGTTTGATTGACTATTATGAAAAGCTCACACAGCTCTGGGAAATACCAATTTCTCAGTTTATTATAAAGATCCATAGCATATTGTAGATGAAAAGATACATAAGGCAAGATTTGAGAAAGCATAGAACTTTCAGATCTTCTTCAGGCATAAACTATTCAGAAACTTCATGTGCTCAAACCTTCATAAACTTTTCAAATACTGTCCTTCACCATTTTCGTGGAAATGTCATTACTTACACATGAGTGATCCGATCATGAACTTAGTCATCAGCTCTACGCCTTCCCTGGACGGTAGACATAGTGTCTAGAAGTTCAATCTTCTGATCCTGCATATTCAAAGAATCTCCATAGGAAGTGGTAGCCATCAGTCAACCAATAGAAAATCAAATAAATAAATAGATAGATAGATAGATAGATAAATAAATGGAATGATCAATGTGAGAAATCTAGGGATTTTACACGTTGTCTGTTAGAAAATGTGACTTAAAGAGAAAACTGAAAGCTGATGAGATGGTGTGGTGCATAAAGGCACTTGATAGTAGCCTGAGAACCTGTTTGATTTTAGGGACCCCTAAGGAGGAAGGTGAAACTGACTCCCACAAGTGTTCCTCTAATCTCCACACAAACAGTGCCGCACTACTCATATGCACACACTTTAGTGAATAGACAACTGGATGAATAAACTAAATTAAAAGAGTAAATGTGATTATTTTATATGAAAGCAACTTGGCTTATATATTTAAACTATAAATTCGAGCTGGATAGGGTGGTTCACACCTGTAATTAGAGTACCTGGGGGTCCAGAGAGAAGAAAATAGCCAATTGGAGGTCAACTGGGCCGTGTTATAAAAACTTGTCTCAGCAACAAATCCCCAAAGAACTGGCTCAGATCACAGGCTATAATGAGGTAGGATAGCACTGGAGAAACATCAGTTCATTGATCTATTAACAGCTTCACTAGCCTTACACTTACTCATGATCTGTTCCGACTGAAACATTAATCGAATTTTACATTGACTTTTATATTAAAGTTCTACATTAACAAAACTGTTATGTACTTAAGTTGGGAATTTAAACCCCCACTTAATTTTATTTTTAATTTTTTAATTTAAATTAAAAAATATAACCACCACAGTCCCCCCTTCATTGTCCCCATACATTCCTCAGTGAGGGTAAGGACTCCCAGGGAGTGTCAATTCAGTCTGGCATGTCCAGTTGAGGTAGGACCAAGCCCCTCTCCCCAGTATCAAGGCTGAGCAAGGTGTTACTCTGTAGAGAATGGGCTCCAAGAAGCTAGTTCATTCACCAGTAATAAGTTTTGGTCCCATTGCCAGAGGCCCCACAAACGACCCACACCATTTGATGGTCATCCATATTCAGAGGGCTTAGTTCAGTCCCATGCAGATTTCCCAGCTGTTATTTCAGAGTTATTGAGCTCCTATTACTGTCAGCTGTCTCTGTGGGCTTTATCATCGTGGTCTTGTTTATCTCCTCCTTTTCAGCTGAATTGGAGGTTTGCCCCAGAGCTTAGCTAAGGATCTCTGGATCTGCTTCCAATAGTTGTGGGATGAAGGTTCTATAAAGACAATTAGTTGGTCATCAGTTTGATTATAGGGGAGGGCAAATTTAGGCTCCTTCTCCACTACTGTTTGGAGTCTTGACCAGGGTCAAGTTTTTGAGTTCTTGAATATTTTCCTAGCATAAGTTTCTCTCTAACTCCACAATGACTCACAATATTAAGATAATCTATGTTATTGTTCTCCCTCTCTGTCACACCCCCAATTTAACCATCCCATTCCCTCACATTTCTTTTCCACCTCACTTTGCCACCCTCTACTTTATGGTCCCAATTTACTTAGGACATCTCTATTTCCCCTTCCCTGGGGATCTATGGATGTCTCTCTTACATTCTTCCTTGTTACTTAGCTGCCCTGGTGTTGTGGATTGTAGCCTGGTTATCCTTTGTTTTAATTCTAAAATCCACCTTTGAATGAGTACACACCATGTTTATCTTTCTGGGTCTGTGTTACCTCACTCAGAATTATATTTTCTGGTTCCTCCATTTGTCTACAAATTTCAGGATGTCATTTATTTTCTTCTGAATAGTACTTCATGGTGTACTACAGTTTTTTAATTCATTCTTCAACTGAGTAGCATCTAGGTTGTTTCCAGGTTTTTGCTATTACAAATAATGCTGCTATGAACATAGTTGAGCTAATGTCCTGTGGAAAAAAATTTCATTCTTTGGGTATATGCCCAACAGCAGTATTTCTGGTTTCTCAAGTAGATTGATTCCCAGTTTTTTGAGAAGCTGCCAAACTGATTTCCAACGTGGCTATATAAGTTTGCATTGCTACCAGCCATGGAGGAGTGTTCCCATTACTCTACATCCCCTCTAGCATAGGCTGTCATCAGTGTTTTTAATACCACTCCATTTTAAAAGAATAAATTAAAACACTCATTACTTCATGCTAATTATCAACAGGTATCTAGTGGCTACATATACAGTATTAAAAGTGACTTTTACCATCACAAGGCATTTAATTGATATGTATTCCTAAATTGAGAGAGATATAATTGTACTATTTGCAATTTTTCTCTATGATTTATTTTTAATAATAGCTTCTCATATTATCATTTAATTAGACATAAGCCTTATTTTTTAAAAAATATTTCTTTATTATACACACTACCAGTACAACAAAATAGTATATTTCAAAGACAAGAAAAATTGAATTCTGAATTACTAGTGATTTGTTTTTATTTTGATCATTGATATGGAATTTATTCTTAACTTTTTTGATTCATTATACCTTTGTTACTGTCACTAATGACCCTTTTAATTTTTTGAAATTGTATAATATTTCTCTGACACTATAAAGACTTACATAGTTTTATTATTTGTAATCTTTTTTTTTGTTTTTTTCTTCTTTATTTTGTATTTATCAAAAAAACAGAAAAATGAATTTAAAATGCAGAAAAGTTAACAATAACTATAAAGAGGATAAGAATCATAAGCATGGCTTATCAAGGGTGGTAATGCAAATAAGATTGCTACACATATATTTACTTTGTATTCAGCTTTCCATCTGAATTTTTTTTTCCATCCCTGTATATCCTTATTCAAGGTCCCTTCCCCCTCCCACCACATCTGGTCATTTTTCTTCTCTGCAACTCCCCATCCCCTCCCTGGACAGGGAGCAGACAGTCCTATGGTGCCACTGACCCAATAATGCTTGGATCAGTCTCCACTCCTGGCCAATTCCAGTTTTGTCTCCCCTCCCTCAAGAGTGAGTCTGGTGTTCCTATAGTTGGAGTGGGGTTCAAAGGGTCAGTCCAGGGTGTTTCTGATCCCAAGCTGTTCAGTGGTTGTGGTTTGCCGCTTGGGCATGTTTGGCTTTTTTTCTTGTTTGTTTGTTTAGAGACCACTAGTGAGTGAGTACATCCCCTGCTTATCTCTCTGAGTTTGTGATACCTTGCTCAGGAGGATATTCTCCAAATGCATCCATTTGCCTGCGAATTTTAGGATAACTTTTTTTCTTACTGCTGAGTAGTATTCCATTGTGTAGATGTACCACAGTTTGTTAATCCATTCTTCAGGTGAGGGACATCTAGGTTGTTTCCAGGTTGTTGCTATTACAAATAATGCTGCTATGAACATAGTTGAGCTAATACCTTTGGAGTGTGAATGTGCCTCTTTAGGGTATACACCCAGAAGTGGTATTGCTGGGTCCTTGGGGAGATTGATTCTCAATTTTCTGAGGAGCCTCCATATTGCATTCCAAAGTGGCTGAACAAGCTTACACTCTCACCAACAATGGAGGAGTGTTCCCCTTGCTCTGCATCCTCTCCAACATAGGCTGTCATCTGTGTCTTTTATCTTAGCCAATCTAACAGGTGTTAGGTGGTATCTCAAAGTTGTTTTGATTTGCATTTCTCTGATGACTAAAGATGAAGAGCACTTTTTCAGGTGCCTTTCAGCCATTCGTAGTTCCTCTGCTGAGAATTCCCTTTTTAGATCTGAACCCCATTTTTTGATTGGGTTATTCAAGGTTTTGGGCTCTAAATTCTTGAGCTCTTTATATACTTTAGAGATCAGTCATCTATCACTTGTAGGGTTGGTGAAAATCTTTTCCCATTCCGTAGGCTGGCGTTTTGTCCTATTGGCAGTGTCCTTGGCTTTGCAGAAGCTTCCCAGCTTCAGGAGATGCCACTTATTGATTGTTGGTCTTAGTGCCTGTGCCACTGGTGTTATATTTAGGAATTGGTGGCCTGTGCCAATTTGTAGAAGTGTATTTCCCACTTTCTTTTCTATCAAGTTCAAAGTGGCTGGGTTTAAGTTTAGGTCTTTGATCCACTTGGATTTGAGTTTTGTGCAGGGTGACAGGCTCGGATCTATTTGCATTTTTCTACACACTTCCATCCAGCTATGCCAACACCATTTGTTAAATATACTATCTTTTTTCCAATGAATGTTTTGGGCCTCTTTTTCAAAGATCAGGTGTTCATAGGTTTTTGGGTTAATGTCTGGATCCTCAATTCTATTCCATTGGTCCACAAGTCTGTTTTTATGCCAGTACCAAGCTGTTTTTATTACAGTAGCTCTATAGTATAGCTTGAAGTCAGGGATGGTGATACCTCCTGAGGTTGTTTTGTTGAGTAAAGTTGTTTTGGCAATCCTGGCTTTCCTGTTATTCCAAATGAAATTGAGTATTGTTCTTTCAAGGTCCAAAAAATATTGTGTTGGGATTTTGATAGGCAGTGCATTGAATCTGTAGATTGCTTTGGTAGAATTGCCATTTTTATTATGTTGATCCTACTAATCCAGGAAAATGGGAGAGCTTTCCATTTTCTGATATCCTCTTCAATTTCTTTCTTCAATGATTTAAAATTTTTGTCAAATAGGTCTGTTACTTTTTTGGTTATTTTTACTCCAAGGTATTTAATACTATTTGCAGCTAATATGAAGGGTAATGTTTCCCTTATTTCTTTTTCAGCTCTTCTATCTTTAGTGTGTAGAAGGACTACTGATTTCTTTGAGTTTATCTTGTATCCTTATACATTGCTGAAGGTGTTTATCAGCTGTAGCAGTTCCTTGGAAGAATTTTGTGGGTCACATATGTATACAATCATATCATCTGCAAATATAGATAGCTTCACTTCTTCTTTTCCAATTTGTATGCCCTTAATCTCTTTTCGTTCCCTTATTGCTTTAGCTAAAACTTCGAGAACTATATTGAATAGATAAGGGGAGAGAGGACATCCTTTTCTAGTTCCTGACTTTAGTGGGATTGCTTTGAGTTTTTCTCCATTAAGTTTGATACTGGCTGTCGGCTTCTTGTAAATCGCCTTAATTATATTTAGGTATTCTCCCTGTATTCTTGATCTCTCCAGGGATTTAATCATAAAGGAGTGTTGGATTTTGTCAAAGATTTCTTCTCCATCTAAGGATATGATCATGTGGTTTGGTTCCTTTAGTTTGTTTATATGATGGATAACATTTACAGTTTTTCGTATGTTAAACCAGCCCTGCATTTCTGGGATGAAGCCTACTTGGTCATGGTGGATGATATCTTTTATGTATTGTTGTATACGGTTTGGCAAAATTTTGTTGAGAATTTTCACATCAATATTCATGAGGGAAATTGGTCTGTAATTCTCCTTCTTTGTTGTGTCTTTGAGTGGCTTGGGTATTAGGGTGATTGTGGCTTCATAAAAGAAATTTGGCAATATTCCTTCAGTTTCTACTGTGTGAAATAGTTTGAGGAGTAATGGTGGGAATTCTTCTTTGAATGTCTGGTAGAATTAGGCACTGAAACCATCCGGACCAGGGCTTTTATTTTTGGGGAGGTTTTTAATGACAGCTTCAATTTCCTTAAGGGTCATAGGCCTGTTTAGGTAATTAATCTGATCTTCATTTAATTTTGGTAGATGGTACCTGTCCAGAAAGCTGTCCATTTCTTCTAGGTTTTCCATTTTTGTGGAATACAGATGTTCAAAATATGACCTGATAATTCTCTGTATTTCCTGGGAGTCTGTTGTTATGTCCCCCCTTTTCATTTCTGATTTTGTTGATTTGGACACTCTCTCTCTGTTTTTTGATTAGTTTGGGTAAGGGCTTATCTATCTTGTTAACTTTCTCAAAGAACCAACTCTTAGATTCGTTGATTCTTTGTATTGTTCTTTTTGTTTCAATTGTATTGATTTCAGCTCTAAGTTTGATTATTTCCTGCTGTCTACTCCTTCTAGGTGAGTTTACTTCTAATTGTTCTAAGGCTTTCAGCTGCGCTGTTAGGTCTCTAGTGTGGGAT